>JASANC010003038.1:0-49452 GCA_030248135.1 Theristus sp. LFF4_11
TACCAGAAAAAAAAATAGAAAGAGAAAGAATAACACGATTTTCAGAATAGGTTTTTCGTGTCCAGAGCGTATGAAAAATCGTCCGATGAAAATTTTTCGCGGCTCCAAGCACAACTTTGGGTGTTCGTTTCGTGTGCACAGAACCAAGTTTGTGGCTTATACTATTCTCGCTGCAGGGCAGCGAGAAAGTTTGAAAAACGCGCGCGAGGGGAAAACGGCTCATATAATGCGTGATGCGCTGTCCGCTCGCTGACGCTCGCTCGCGCATCCGCATGATACGTGCGTGTCGTGTGCGCATCACACAATCAGTGGTTGCGATTTAATGGGTTTTTGTATCGATCTATTATCGAGAGCAAAGCTTTTAGCTAGTTGAGTTGAAGTATACGCAAATGTCAGTCGTTTACATTTTGAAGTTTTGTACAGAAGACATACAGGAATGTCAGTAGTTGACAGTTGCGTACAAATAAGCATGACATGAAACCGAAAAACCAACAGCAATACCGTGTCATTGACATCTTAAGCAACCAGAAGTTTTAACACCGGTTGCACCTAAGAGTGGGGGGGCCTAGTGCTACATGGGGTCAAAATCAAACTAAGGGTGCAGCATTATTCTACTCAACAAGGAGCTTCAGTTTCACCCATAAACCATGCCTTGAAACTCCCTATAGCGGCCGCTATAGGGCGCGAAATTAAAAAAAACCTCGATTTTTTGCCGTTTTTTGCAAAGTGTACCATGTTGCAACGCATTTTTCTACCCAAGCGGATGTTTTTCAGAACCTGAAATAGTGTGCGTTTTGAAGACCTTGCGGAGCTCTACCAAGATATTAGCTCCGTCAAATCGGATCGTGTCCCTATTTTTCACTGTGAGCTACGCAAAATTACTTTTTTTGCATTTTCACACTTTTTCCTTACTTTTATTTTCATGCAATGACAAAACAGTTTCTGACCCTGATTTTTGTGTCAAACAGGGGTTTTCGAGGTCGCTGAATTCAAATCTGACCTTAGATTTTTGCCCCGGGCAATTTTTTGCCCAAAAATTGGGCAAAAACGCGTTTTTTTGCGTTTTTCAGTGTTTTTTGTTTTAATTTCTAATTCTAAGTGTGGATTTTTATTTAAAAAAAACTGTTTTCTAATAGCTTTACAACTTCTGTACTTGAATACGTTATTATATTTTGTAACGGACCACTTTCTCATCCAAAAATGGGTAAAACATGGATTTTTTGCCGTTTTCAGACGTTTTCAATAAATAAGTTTGAAAACAATTTTTAAAACCCCTTCCTAGGAGTTCCCAAATGCGCCGAATCCATATATGTACAAATTTTACAACTGACCCATTATTAACCCTTATACCGTATTACCCCCATTAACCCCCCCCCCACCATTAATCCCCCCCCACCAAAAAACCCCCACCCCCCCCCCCGACCAGTTTCCAAATAACCCCCCCCCACAAATAATCCCCCAGGGGGGATTATTGGAGACCTGTTTGAAACACATACCCAGCGAATTCAGTGGCTGGTTGCAGTGAAAATGATGAAATTGTGCTACCAAAGGCCCCAAATGGGTGAGTTTATAGTAATTTCATTACAAAAGGCTGTTATAAAAGGAAATTTCTATGTAGAGTAGAAGTTTCTGCGACTTTCTTGCCTGCCATGCAAGGTATTTTTGCCATTTTTCAACAAACCCCCACCCCTAGAATTTTTTTTGTAAATAAACTCCCCCCCCACCCCCCCCCCCCCCCCCCCACCAAAAAAACACCACCCCTAAAAGTCGCTGACGTATTAATCCCCCATGGGGGTTTATTGGGGGTAATACGGTAAATGGGTAAAAAGCTACACTGTAGTCTTTCTGTAGACTTTTTTTCTTTTTTGTGTTTGAACCAGACTTGTTAATTGATGTTAATTTGTCCTCGAAAGTTTTTTACGCCGCTGAATTTGAATTTGTTTTTGGTTTTTTAAAACTGGTGCATTTTTACCCCAATTTTACCCAATTGGGTAAAAACT
Organism: Theristus sp. LFF4_11; assembly: GCA_030248135.1. Taxonomy (NCBI): domain Eukaryota; kingdom Metazoa; phylum Nematoda; class Chromadorea; order Monhysterida; family Xyalidae; genus Theristus; species Theristus sp. LFF4_11. The sequence continues at coordinate 2,001 of JASANC010003038.1, forward strand.
GTCATTTTCAGCTTTTTGTTTGAAACGTACATTATGAATGGTTTTGCGTTTCTTTGATGCTTGAGATTGATGAATTCAAGTCTGCTACATGCACCGAGATTAGTGTTTTAACCCAAAAGGGTAAATACTTATGCACTTGCCTTATTTCAGGTCTTTTTGCTTTTTGCGAGAAACAAGCTTGTAAAGGTTAAAAGGTTCTGTATTCTAGTTAGTATATTTCATTTTCATTAGTCTTTTATTTTCTAAAGCTCTCAAGTTTTTTCTCAAGACTGACAGACTGACATGTACCCATACTGAATATACATTTACCCTTATATTTTGCCCCACTTTTTACCCTTTTGGGTTAAAACAGTAGTCTCGGTGCATGACATCAGACTTGAATTCATCAATCTCAAGCATCAAAGAAAAGCAAAACCATTCATAATGTAAGTTTCAAACAAAAAACTGAGAGTGACAGTTTTTACCCAATTGGGTAAAATTGGGGTAAAAAGCACCAGTTTTAAAAAACCAAAAACAATTTCAACTTCAGCGGCGTAAAAAATTCTCGAGGACAAATTAACATCAATTTACAAGGTTCTGGTTCAAACACAAAAAAGAAAAACGTCAACAGAAAGACTACAGTGTAGATTTTTACCCATTTATAAGGGTTAATAATGGGTCAGTTGTAAAATTTGCCTACAGATATGGATTCGGCGCATTTGGGACCTTCTAGGAAAGGGTTTTAAAAATTGTTTTCAAACTTATTTATTACTATGAAACGAAAACGTCTGAAAACGGCAGAAAATCCATATTTTACCCATTTTTGGATGAGAAAGTGGTCCGTTACAAAATATAATAACGTATTCAAGTACAGAAGTTGTAAAGCTATTAGAAAACAGTTTTTTTAAATAAAAATCCACACTTAGAATTAGAAATTAAAACAAAAAAACCACTGGAAAACGCAAAAAAGTTTTTTGCCCAATTTTTGTGCAAAAAATGCCCGGGGCAAAAATCTAAAATTAGATTCAAATTCAGCGATCTTGAAAAACCTCCTGGAGAATTAAAAATTAAATTTAGAAGTTTTTTCTGAACTGATTTTTTTCACTGTGAAACGAAAACATATGAAAAAAGCAAAAAAAATCAACATTTTACCCATTTTTTGGGTGAGCAAGCGGTCAGTTGCAAAATATAAAAACTGATTCAAGTACAACGGTTGTAAAGCTATATCAGAAATAGTTTTTTTAATAAAATCCACGCATAAAATTAAAACATTAAAACAAAAAACACTGAAAAACGCAAAAAATGCGTTTTTGCCCAATTTTGGGGCAAAAAATTGCCCGGGGCAAAAATCTAAGGTCAGATTCAAATTCAGCGACCTCGAAAACCCCTGTTTGACACAAAAGTCAGGGTCAGAAACTGTTTTGTCATTGCATGAAAATAAAAGTAAGGAAAAAGTGTGAAAAATGCAAAAAAAGTAATTTTGCGTAGCTCACAGTAAAAAATAGGGACACGATCCGATTTGACGGAGCTAATATCTTGGTAGAGCTCCGCAAGATCTTCAAAACGCACACTATTTCAGGTTCTGAAAAACATCCGCTTGGGTAGAAAAATGCGTTGCAACATGGTACACTTTGCAAAAAACGGCAAAAAATCGAGGTTTTTTTTAATTTCGCGCCCTATAGCGGCCGCTATAGGGAGTTTCAAGGCATGGTTATGGGTGAAACTGAAGCTCCTTGTTGAGTAGAATAACGCTGCACCATTAGTTTGATTTTGACCCCGTGTAGCAGCACTTCAGTACTAGGCCCCCCCCCCACTTTTAGGTGCAACCGGTGTTAATGTACGTAAATCAAGGTGTATCAATGCCCATTACCGAAATTCAGTTAATCGCTGATTTTATATCAGGCCGATTATGTTGCGCGGTTTAATTTGCGTCACGTATAGATAAATTGTCATGTTAGTTAATTCGATATATGCTAATGTATGCAATGATGAGAGAATGGAAATGTTACAACAAAACCCATCATTCAGTCATGCAAAGGAAAAAATGGTGGTGCCACAGTTGCAGCAACCGAATGAAGCGTCATGGCACATACGCCACCAACCACCGACCAAATTCCACATGTAATTGGTACGGTATGGCCGGTTAAACATGGCAGTTTTTTTCAGGGTGCAAGGAGCGCGCGAATTTTGAATGAAAGAAAAAAGACGCTCAGAAACTAAATTGTGTGCCAAATTGGACGCGTTTTTTTAAACTAATAGATTATCCGCGCTATTCTGTTCATTCTTTATCCCTTGCACACATGATTGGGAATTATGTTGGCTTTTTTGAAAAAGACAACTCCTAGTCTGCGGCTGATCCCGCCTTGACGGACTGCCTCATTTATTCGGCCATACTGTAGACCCATGACCCAGCACAAAATTGATATTTACTCTCATGAAAATAATAAAGCATTTATTACCGCACAAAGCGTCAGCGAAACGATATGTTTTCATAGAGAAGTACTGCAAACAAAGCAACGTAAAACATTGTTAAGCTGTCGAGCTGGCATCGTCAAAACCAGTGCTAACAGAAATACTTTGTCATTCAACTGAACTATATTCCAGTATTGTGCTTCGCGTTGAAGCCTCAGACACTTTTGTCCTACGCGATCCAATAAAAACGGAAATGAAAATGAGGGACGAGCGGACTGCGTTTACTTTTCTGCAAAGGAGAGATCGCTACTACTGCAAATAGCAGAATAAAGTACACCAATGACGCTCACAAAATAAACTGTGCTTGTTTGTGCTGGCTTTAATGAACATACAATGTACACATAAGGCAACTAACCGAGGTATGGTTAATGATCAGTATAAGAGCACGCAGGCACTAAAATCAAGAAAAACAAAAAAAGGTTCCATCCATCCACCCATCCATTTTATTTCGCGAACAAGCAGGAAACTCCGATAAAACTGTATGAACAGAATGTAGTTCGGAGACCCAAAGTGTTCAGCTCCAATTAAAGTCCCACAAACATCAGCGGATCACAAGTGAGTCATTGTCAATTGTCATCATATAATTGATGTGTACCACCTAGAAGGGAGATCAACTAACAGAAGGCATCGGGAAACAACCAAGGAATAAATGAACAAAGAGAACATGAAATAACTCGTTGACGCGCGTCGTAAAAAATGAACGTAGTCCATGCTTGGTTAGGTTAGCTTCACTGGGCGCGTCATGCACAAGACTATCACCGGAAAAAACCGGTTTTCCGTAAGTTTTTTTAACGTTTTCAGGAGAAAAGATTTTCACTTGCAATTTTGGTGTTTTGCAGCAAGAAACGAAAATGACTATCACTGCCATGGAAGAAACGATCATAACTTGCAATCGCGGATAAAAATTGTAGATTTTGAGTTAAAACACAGAAGTTGCAGAAAGGGCTTTTGTCAATGTTTCGTTTAATGACATTTATTCTTGCTCTAATTATTACAGCTAATTTGGTCAGTTTGCGAAACCATATGTACGAAACGTGCAGTGTAGAATGGCTGAGTAAACAAGGCAGTTTTTTCAGGGTGCAAGGAGCGCGCGAAATTTGAATGAAAGAAAAAAACATTCAGAAACCAAATTGTGTACCATATTTGACGCGTTTTTTAAACTAATGGATTCTTCGTGCTACATGTATTCTGTTCATTCTTTCTCCCTTGCACATATGATTAGGAGTTTTGTTGGCATTTTTGAAAAAAGATAACTTTTGGTCTGCGCGACTGATCCGGCCTTGATGGAGTGCCCGATTTATTCGGCCATACTGTACACACACATAGCAACGTGGCAAGAACACAAGCTTGTCAACAATACGTAGTAAGAAGTTGACACCGTGAAGAAACCCACACAGGGAAACTTTTTGTTTGTCAACAGCAAATCTGGCATGTTCGTGGGCAAGCATTAAGAGACTGTAAAAATTAAGAAAAAAGTGAACAGCTTAAAACCAAAATACGATTGTGTGTCTGGTCTGCTGGAATCGTCAAACGTACAACAGTACGTGATACTTGTTTTTACCAACGCTGCCCTAACTGATGTGCTTATGTGCACTAAAACTGATGACGACTTAGCAAGAAAAAGGCTAAATGTTGTCAGAGCAAGAAAACGAAATTAAAAAATGCGGTTGGCCCCGTGGCGCCGTTTTATGACAATCGTTCAGTCGAATCGAAATCCATTTCCAATTCCATTTGCTTTTCAAAAGAGAAAATCGAAAAATAATTTTTGTAACGTTTTTTCGAGAAAGAAAGCAAAACTCACCTTATCTTGCACAACGAAACATAAAAAACATTATTTTGTACATTATAACATTACCACATTTATTTAAACAACCGCAATAAAAATTCATTTTGAATTACAAATGATGAGAATCGGGTTCCAACATGCGATTAGATTGGCTCGATGAAGACGAAAATCCACAAGTCGATTCGATTTGCCTGCCCGTAAACGCATGAGAAAACGCCAAAACCCAAAACCACTAATTTCTGCCAATTCCTCTGGTTTTCCACAAAACCTTTTGCTACTCTTCCAAATATTAATCATGACCTGCGGCATTCATGAAGCACTATTTAGTAACGCGTACAGTCAAATTCAAAAACATATGCAACTTGCTGGTTGGTTGGTGGTCACGTGATGCATGCATTCTGTGCAAGCCAAACTCCGCCTCCACACCAGTTCATGCACAGAATGCATGCATCAACCAATCCGCAAAAGCTCTAACCTTAAACCAAGTATGAAATCGAAATGCTACAGTGTCCAAATGTATCTATCGCTGCGAAGTAATCTGAAGGAAGGGTGAGAGAGAAGTGCGCTGCGGATGAAAGTCACAGGTGCAACGAATGCAATGCACAGCTGTTTAGTTGCATGAATGGACAGCTAAACTACATTTGTAATCGAACGTGATCTCGTGCGAGCTGGATGTTGCCAGCAGCACCAATGACGTCACCCTGTACGCTCATTTCAGACTGTCAACAACACGCCTGTGCTTGTTCGCAAAGGCTGATAGAACTGTCAAAAAACAGCCATGTCGCTTGCGTCAACGCTTCCTATTTATCAACGCATGGAACCCAAAACGAAAATGTGCCACTCCATGACTAAAAAACGCCGCAAACTCGCCACGTGCTGAGCGGACCGTTTTTTTAATCAAATCAACACGTGTGACTCGGCTGACACTGTTCGTAAGCTGGTAACATTTTTTAAAACGCTACTGCAAAACCAACAAGAAAAGACGACGACATACACCAGCACATAAGATAAGCAATTACTAAACGGCGTCCACAAACTGCCATTTTTTCCATCCTTATTCCCTTGAAACGAAATGGCCGGCCACCTATAAAAAATTTTAGCCTGCTATTTATGATACTTGCCTGAAACCTAGCTTTCGAAGGCATAAAAAATAAATCTATTTTTGACAAAAAGTACCAAAGATGAGCTGGGGCGGAGGGGGGGGGGGTGGGCACCCCCTTAGCAGGAAGTTGTGCCCTGTGGGGGTCCCGTGACACCCACCACTTAAACCCGGTTGAAATCACCGATGTTAGTTTTCAACTGATTTTGGTTTATTTGCTCAATGTGAGAACCACGGATCTCAATGGCGAGCTCATTTCTACACCGGACATAAAACATAGAATCACAATTAATGAAGTTACAGCTCAACAACTGTGATCAAGATCTAAACAAAGCGTCAGAACACGACAGACAGCGCTTGAAAACAGCAGAAGTTAAAACAACCATTTTAGGTAATCCAAACTGGAGCGTTCGAAAAAGTTCCAAAGAAGTAAAAATCAAAAATTACACAACAAAAAAAACGTTGTCAAATAAATTACAAACAGCTGAACAGAACAAACCAAGCTAACAATGAATCATTGAAGCAGACGGAGCACGGGTGGTTCGGCTTCCACACACAAGCAAACAAACGTTTAAAGAAAAAGCACAAAGACGACGATAACGAACGCGGTAGTCTTAAAATCTCAAACCACAACCGCATCAAACCTACCGCATACACATACAATACGTAAACAAATGCGTAGAAACACAAAACAGTCGAACTCTGAATTATAGGGAATCATCTGACTGGTTGGCGGTCACGTGATGCATGTGTTCTGCACAGGTATTGCTGTGGGGCGGAGTTTTGTTTGCACAGAAAGGATGTACACACCGTAATCACGAACGAGTCAGCTGACTGCCTATAATTTAGAGTTCGACTGTAGACAAAAGCAAGTAAACACCGAGTTCGCAACGCCCGTGGCGTCATTGCATGGTCAGTCTTTGGCGTCACTGATGCCACCTGGCGTGATCGCAAACGTCGCCTCGTTCTCTGGCAGATCCGGACTGTCGTAGATCTTTGCGATGCGCGTCTCGGCACGCCCCTTGCGCATGTAGACGCGCGTTGTGCTCGCGTGCGCCAGGATGTGCCCGCCGATCGGCTTCTTTGGGTCCACTTGGAATCTGGCACAACCAACGAACGCACGCACTTGCGTATCATTTCTGTTTCACACTCACACTAACAACAACTGACGCAACAATCGTTCACTGTTTACTGCTCATCACGAAACGAGCCCTTGCAACACTTGGCATTGTTTATAAGAACTGCACCACGTACGAGAGGCCGGCACCAGGGTCGGCTGTCATTTGGTTCGTGATGAACACGGCCACATTGTACTCTGCAACAAAACTGGAAATTAAAAACAACCACTTCTTTGCCAACAAGACCTGAAACTCGAAAGGAGCACATGCGCCAACCCTCAGCGATCTTTTGCAGTCGCGACAGCATCGCAGCGAGTTTCTGTTGGCGCTCCGCAAGTTCACCACGGCCACTGAAGTCGACACGGAACAAGGCCATGATCGAGTCAACAATCTAGAAAGAAAACAAAACCACAGCGTCCGTCTGAGTGCGTGAAGCGACTGGGAAACACGAAATTGCCATGCAGCTTGGCAGCACAGCGACTCCGGCAACATCAACCAACCCCCCCCCCCCAGTTGCTTTGACCAGCCAGCTCGCAAACGACACACTAACCAACAGCTTGAACGTGCCCATTTCTTCGTGGAACTTTGCAGCGACATAGTCGAGCAGCTCCATCTGATGTTCGCCTGGCAAAAAATGGTATGCACACTAACAAGACTGAAATTAACAGGAAGAGGAAAACAAGAAAGTTTATGGAAACAATCGAGCGACTTGTGTAGGCGCGTGCGTACAGGATGTTGTCGAGCGCAGCCTCTTGGTTGCAGTTGAAGCGATCACAGATGGCACGCAGGCGGTCCGGGCGGCTGAAACGCACGCACTGACACTGTGCATACACTGACAAAGGCCAAAGGCGCTTCACAACGGATTCGTTAAACGTTGAGTGAATCTAGAAACATGCAAACTTGAAACGAACAATGTGTTCTCAGTGTCGATGTAGATCAGCTTGCCACCTGGATAGCCGCAGTTCTCGCGTGGCAGTTGGCAGGTCACTGTGATGGAGGCAGTGTTGTTTTGAATTTTTGTTTCGTTGCTTTAATAGAATTTTCTTTGACACGAAAATGGAGTATTATTTAGAACACAACTGAGAAACGTAGAACGAAATAAGCGAAAACACAAAAAGTCATAGTGAACCGCTGAGCGTGTGCGACAGCTGAGTTTTGCCGGTGCGGAACTCGCCGAACGCTTCGGTGATCGCTTGACTTTCGATGCCGCCACCCAAAAGTTTGCTGCAATTAGATTCATAAATAAAAAAGCACACGTTCGTGGAAGCAATAGCGGCCTGAAGAACGTACTCCAGCTCTGCGCTGCCAGTCTGAACGCGGAACACCTGCCTGCGCTTGAACGCCATTTCCAAACCGGTCACGAAACCAGGGTTCTGAAATGTTCACTTTTCCTCAATGACATCAAGTTTCACTTGCTGAAAATTTGCTGCACAGCAGAACAGAACTGCTGCAAAGATGAGTTTAGCGAATGGCACTGAAAGCACGGAGACACAGGTCGATCGACGTACTGCCAGTTTGGCGCAGGCCTCCTTGATTTTGTCGACTTTCTGTTCCGAGAGGCCCTTCACTTCGCACAGCCGTTTCTTGGTAGACATGAGCACACCCTTGATCGTGCAAATGCCAACCGACTGCAGCTTCTTGATGTCGGCCACATTCTGAAAAAAGCACGAACACGCGTCACGCACGCTCTCCTGCAATGCGAACACTGCAGAGACGGCCAACGATCTCAACAGTTGGACGCACTGTACCTTTTGTCAAACATGACCACTTGGTACAGGACTTTTATTAGTTTTTCCAGCGTGCCTGCAAAATCATTCAACAGTACTCCGTTTCCTTTGCATAAAAAGATGAATATAGAATGAAAAGAATGCTGAATGATTTGCTGGCGGCACAGCGTCAGAGGCGCGCAGCAGAAAAAAGCCAAGCACCGAACTGACTCGTTGCAGTGCAGCTTCCTTCAGTTCAGTTTCAAAGTGCAACGTCAAGCGTGAAACATTTTTGCTGCCTTTCCATGTTTAAAAATTATTTATACTTGATTTTATTGTAAACGATAGCAATAAGATTGAACATGTGCGCCTCCTACGATAAGCGGAACTCCGAAAACAGAAAAACAAAAACATCTAGTCACTGTGGAGAGTCACGATCACCACAAAGGAAACTCACGATTCCATGCGCTTGAAGTTCGTCGATGTCTTGAAAGGCAAACTGAAACAAAAGATTTTGCAGCTTTGAGCAACTGCTTGAGTCATGCATGCATATCGAATTGTTGTCTTTTCAAAAAAATTCAAATCTATTTTATCTGAGGGATTTTTTCGGTTCAGCTGTGATTGTCTGGGGACCAATGGGGAACCAGAGGCCAGTTTTATACAACTTAGCTAGCAGTCCAATAGTACTACACCACTGAGCACCAAAATAAGTTCATGAGTCAACAAATTTCAGTTTCCTCACATCACGTTGAAGAAAAGAATCAATTTATGTCGAAAACAGTAGCGAAAGCGGGACCTCGGGTGAGGGGGGTGATTGCCAAATTTTACAGGGGGTGTCAGGTGCCTTCTCGGTGAGGGGATGCACGGGCAGAAAATCTTCCTGAGGGGCAGTGCATTGACAGAAAAATTTCGTAAGGGGGTGCATGCAAGGGATCGCACGGGTAATACCAAATTTTTGCATTGGAAAAACACAATTTCTTTTAAAATACAGAATATTTTGTGCAAAGAAGATGCTTGTTTGTTCAGAAACTACAATGTTTCATTATTTTATTTATTGGCTCAGTGGTGTGGCACTATTGGACTATTGAGATTTTATAAAACTGGCCCAGTGCTTGTGAAGCTCTGTAAATTACCTAATATTAAGTTCGACTGTAAGATGGCTGAGCTAAAGAAAGTTCGGAGGGGAGTGGATTTAGCATTGGCTCCTAACCTCAAAAAAGTGAACAGTTGCGACTTGCGAAGAAAAACGGAAACACACAGACGAAAACCCAACTGACCATTGCGTTATCAACAGCGTCATTCTCGTTCGCTTCATAAACGGCAGCGACAGGCGTTGGCTGCTGTTGTGCAATTTTTGTCGACTTTGATGGTGTTTTCTGAAGCTGGATTTGCTGCAGCGGCTGGCTGGAGACTCGCACAGGTTGCGATGACGATTCTTGCTGCTTGCGCTTGGTTGCCGACATTTTCACGTTTTGGTAGAAAAACAAAGCTACCACGACGACAAGAGACCAATTTAATACGATACGATATTGACTAGGCTTCGAAATAGGGTTGTTAAACAAAAATCGAATTTTTTTTAAAAGTGATTAAAAAATATTTCTTTGATAATACCTCGTAAAACCGTCAGCAGTCGATTTTGGACCGTTTTACCGACTGATCTTCGGCTTCGACAACATCTTCGATGAAGTTTTTGAGCGTCCCAAAGCTTGGCTTACCATTTCCGGATGCAGATAAGGTGACGATTCGCCTCGCAGAGCGTCCGAGCTGCTCCGTTTGCAAGCGCTACGTTGTCTAGTTGCTGCTTCGTGTCGTGTCGTCGCGACATCATCAGCAGTACCGTGGGCGGGGGGGGATGGGGGGTACACCTAGAGATGTAAGGGTCAAAAAAATTTTTTTTTTTAATTTAAAAAAAAAGTAAAAAAATAAGCTTTTTTTTAATTTTTTTATTAAAAATTTTTGAAATTTTTTCTTTAATGTGCCCTGAAAATGCCGTTTTTGGCATAATCCTTCGAAAGTTCAACAAAAATTTTCTTTGACTTTACCTTGTCACTTAGTCTTCCAGTACCGAAGACGAGGGGGGGTGGGGGGGGGTACACCCCCCAGAGCACCCGAGACCTCCGCGTGGGGGGGGGGGGGTGGGGGGGGTCACGCGACACCCACCCCCCAAAACCTGACACTGGACCATCCACACCCCCCCTCGAAATTTGCTTGACACCCCACCCACTCCCCCCCCACATGGACCTAAGTAACAGTGACACCCCCCAAAAATTTTCTCGGACCACCCAAAAATCATGATTTTTTGTCTTTAAAGTCCATAATATAAGCTAAATATATGATAACTTGACATTCTTCATTGTAATTTCAAAGATTTTGCAGCAAAATTTAGCGTTTTTCCTTCAGACTTTAAGCGAAAATATCTCATGGGGGGGGTGGGGGTGTGCACCCCCCCCCCAGAAAATTTTCTACAATAGTGCACCCCCCCCATGGCCCACGCCTGGGGGGGGGTGTCACTGTACCATTACTGACACCCCCCACTGAAAAATTTTCGGCACCCCCCCCACGTGCAGTACCGTGGCCCCAAAAAACTTTGGGGGGGGTTTGGTGCCTTGGGGGGGGGGGGGGTACCGACCAAAAAGTGAGGGGGGGGTCCAACCTATGGTAACGTGGGACCCCCCTGCATTTTTTCAAAATTTTCTGTGGGGGGGGGTCCCCCCCCCCCCCACCGCCCCATGAAATTTTTTCGCTTAAATTTTGAAGGAAAAACGCTAAATTTAGCTGCAAAATCTTTGAAATTACAATAAAGATGGTCAAGTTATCATATATTCAGCTGATATCATAGCCCTTACAGACAAAAAATCATGATTGTCCAAAAAAAATTTAGGGTGGGCCGAAAATTTTGGGGGGGGGGGGTCTCCGCCAGACAAAATTTCATGGGGGGTGTGGGGGAGGTGTCGGCCAAATTTTCGAGGGGGGGTCCGATGGGGGGGGGGGGTGCCCGGTTTTAGGGGGTGGCACGGTGCCCCCCCCCCCCCACCCGACGGTCGCTGGTGCTCTGGGGGGGTGTACCCCCCCCACCCCCCCCGCCCACGGTACTGCCCACGTGACGACACCCCCCCCCCCCCCCCCTCGAAAATTTGCTTTCGCCTTCGGTACTGGTCTTCAACGCTGCAGGTGGTATTCTGGATCGATTTATCGACTGTTTTCAGCCTTGGTGAGTGATGATCGACTCGCGCATTGAAGTACTTGAGCGTCGCAAAGGCTAGTTCAACAAATTCCGATGCCGCTAAGGTGAGACAGAAGCAGAGAACTCACATTTACGCATCGTTTTTCAGGATCTCGAAAGGTCGAAATTGCACTGTCTGCCACTGCAAGCGTAACTTCGTTGGTTGCTCGTTGCTGTTTCGCCTCGTGTCGTCAGCATGATCACACCGGTTTGTTGTTGAACTTGTTTCCGTGTTATTTGAGGTGAATTGAGAGGCAAAACACGAGACGTGATGTCGTCGGTGGGAAAATGGGGTCGCCGAAACAGTAGCGAAAGCGGGACCTTGGGTGAGGGGGGGGGTGTTTGCCAAATTTTAGAGGGGGGGGTGTCAGGTGCCTTCTCGGTGAGGGGGGGGTGCACGGGCAGCAAATTTTCCTGAGGGGGGTGCACTGGCAGAAAAATTTCGTGAGGGGGGGGGGTGCACGGGATCGCACGGGTAATACCAAATTTTTGCCTTAGAAAAACACAGAAATTCTTGTAAAATACAGAATATTTTGTGCAAACAAGCTGCTTGTTTGGTCAGAAACAACAAAATCTATGCAGGGACAGACACAAACGTCAAGAAAAATGCAAAAATTACGGTATTTTTGGAAAAAATTGAGATGAGATTGACCACCGTGAGAGGGGGGGGGGGGTGCGATCCCGTGTTTTCTGGCGGCGGGGGGTGGGGGGAGTCTAGTACCCGTGTCGAGGTAAAGGGGGGGGGGGTACACGGGTATCTGCCCGTGCACGGGCAGGATTTTCGGCTGAGGGGGGGGGGTGGAGTGGACCCCCCCCCCCGCGTACAGTACCGTGGGCACAAAAAAATTTTCAAAGGGGGGGTTATGGTGCCGTGGGGGGGGGGGTGCCACTGCCGACCAAAAAGTGAGGGGGGTCCAAACTATGGAAACGTGGGACCCCCCCATGGGGGTCCCATGGGGGGGGGGGGTGCATTTTTTTCAAAATTTTATGTGGGGGGGGGTCCACCCCCCCTGGGGCTCTGGGGGGGGTGCCCGGGTTTAGGGGGGTGGCACGGTGTACCCCCCCCCCCCCCCCCCCCCGCCCACGGTACGCCCCCCCACCCCCCCCCGCACTTTCGCTACTGCGCCGAAACCGAGTCTGAAATTTTCACCCTCCTCCCATATGAGTGGGGGTCATATGGTAAGTCGGTGGCTCCTCAGATGGTGATATTCGGACTCCCTGAAAAATTCTGAACAACTTTCATTTTAAAAAAAAATTAAAAAAAATTTTTTTTCAAAGAAAAAAATAGAAAATTTTTTTTTCTTGACATCTCTAGGTACACCCCCCAGAGCACCAGAGACCGTCGGGTGGGGGGGCACCGTGACACCCCCCCTAAAACCGGGCACCCCCCCATCGGACCCCCCCTCGAAAATTTGGCCGACACCCCCCCCATGAAATTTTGTCTGGCGGAGACCCCCCCCAAATTTTCCGTACACCCTAAAATTTTTTTCGAAAATCATGATTTTTTGTCTATTAAGTCCATAATATAAGCTGAATATATGATAACTTGACCATCTTCAGTGTAATTTCAAAGATTTTGCAGCAAAATTTAGCGTTTTTCCTTCAAAATTTAAGAGAAAAATATCATGGGGGGGTGGGGCAGTACCGAAGACAAGGGGGGGTGGGGTGGGGGGGGGTACACCCCCCCCAGAGCACCCGAGTCCTGCGCGTGGGGGGGGGTGGGGGGGGGGTCACGCGACACCCACCCCCCAAAACCTGACACTGGACCATCCACACCCCCCCCCCTCGAAATTTGCTAGACACCCCCCCACCCCCCCTAGATGGACCTAAGTGACAGTGACACCACCAAAAAATTTTCTCGGACCACCCAAAAATCATGAATTTTTGCTCAAAAATCATGATTTTTTTGTCTTTAAAGTCCATAATATAAGCTAAATATATGATAACTTGACATTCTTCATTGTAATTTCAAAGATTTTGCAGCAAAATTTAGCGTTTTTCCTTCAAAATTTAAGCGAAAAAATCTCATGGGTGGGGTGGGGGCCGGGGGGTGTGCCCCCCCCCCCCGAAAATTTTCTACAATAGTGCACCCCCCCCCCATCAGTACCGTTGGCCCAAACAAATTTTCGAAGGGGGGTATGGTGCCGTGGGGGGGGTGCCGACCAAAAAGTGAGCGGCGGTCCAACCTATGGTAACGTGGGACCCCCCAGGGGGGTCCCAAGGGGGGGGGGTGCATTTTTTCAAATTTTTTTGTGGGGGGGTCCACCCCCCCCCCCCCCCCCCCCCCCCCCCATGATAATTTTTCGCTTAAATTTTGAAGGAAAAACGCTAAATTTTGCTGCAAAATCGTTGAAATTACAAAGAAGATGGTCAAGTTATCATATATTCAGCTTATATTATGGACTTTATAGACAAAAAATCATGATTTTCGAAAAAAATTTTAGGGTGTGCGGAAAATTTTTGGGGGGGGGGGGGGTCGCCGCCAGACAAAATTTCATGGGGGGTGTGGGGGGGGGTCGGCCAAATTTTCGAGGGGGGGGGTCCGATGGGGGGGGTGCCCGGTTTTAGGGGGGGGTGGCACGGTGCCCCCCCCCCCCACCCGACGGTCTCTGGTGCTCTGGGGGAGGGGGTACCCCCCCCCCCCCACCCCCCCTCGCCCACGGTACTGCCCCCCATGGCCCACACCCTGGGGGGGGTGTCACTGTACCATGACTGACACCCCCCCCACTGAAAAATTTTCGGCACCCCCCCCCCACGTGACGACACCCCCCCTCGAAAATTTGCTTTCGCCTTCGGTACTGGTGGGGGGAGGTGGAGCGGACCCCCCCCCAGACAATATTAAACAAATGCCCCCCCCCCCATGGGACCCCCATGGGGGGGGGTCCCACGTTACCATAGGTTGGACCCTTCCCCCTCACTTTTTGGTCGGCACCCACCCCCCCGCACGGCACCATACCCCCCCCCCCCCTTCGAAAATTTTTTTGGGCCCACGGTACTGGAGGGGGGTCCACCCCCCCCCCACCCCCCATGATAATTTTTCGTTTAAATTTTGAAGGAAAACGCTAAATTTTGCTGCAAAATCGTTGAAATTACAATGAAGATGGTCAAGTTATCATATATTCAGCTTATATTATGGACTTTATAGACAAAAAATCATGATGTTCGAAAAAAAATTTTAGGGTGTGCAGAAAATTTTGGGGGGGGGTCTCCGCCAGACAAAATTTCATGGGGGGTGTGGAGGGGGGTGTGGAGGGGGGTGTCGGCCAAATTTTCGAGGGGGGGGGGTCCGATGGGGGGGTCCCCGGTTTTAGGGGGGGGTGGCACGGTGCCGCCCTTCCCCTCCCCCCCACCCGACGGTCTCTGGTGCTCTGGGAGGGTGCACCCCCACCCCCCGCCCACGGTACTGGTCCGGACTAAAATGACGTCATTTGCTTTAAAAACGCCCGTTTGTCAAAGTACAGGCACAAAAATGTCAGTTTGGTGTGACTGATTCGACATTCACCATTTGTTTACGGAAAGAAATCGGCTAAACGGAAAGTCTGGTTTGCTTTGAATGGCAAGCGCATGTTTGGCGGCACATGACGTCATTTCAGTGGGACACGTTTAATTTATCTGGAAAATTTGCTCCAGCTATCTATATCGCCCCCCCCCCCAACCCTGGCTCTGGAACAACTATGCATGGGTGGGGTGGGGTTGTGCACACTGCACCCCCCCCCCAGAAATTTTTCTACACTAGTGCACCCCCATGGCCCACGCCTGGGGGTGTCACTGTACCATGATTGGCACCCCCACTAAAAAATTTTCGGCACCCCCCACGTGACGACACCCCCCCCTCGAAAATTTGCTTTCGCCTTCGGTACTGCTCCAGATAAACCACGCTCTGTCGAAAAAACTTTCTGAAGGTAGCAGACAATTGCTACAGTCGAACTCAATAAAATGTGGAATCAGCTGATTGGTCGGCCGAGGGGAGGCTGCTCACACTCCGCACCCTTCTTTTTTCGTGGATCTGGATTCTATTGAATCGTGTTTCTTTTGAATGAGTGTGAATTTCCAGCACCGTTTTCATGCTAAAAATAAACTCAAAGGGTTGGAGAACTGCGAAATTCAATTTTTTTATTCAACAGCTCAAAATGCATTTTTTACTGACGACGACGACGACGACTTCGTCGCTTAGTTTTTACGTGTGAACTGAAAGACAAAAGCCTGAAATGAGTGCGCTGTGTAGCCAGCTGAAGGGGGTTTCATTCCTAGCTGACCGATCGACATGCGTCCGCAATTAAAAAAAATGCGTTCCGACTTCGCGGACGACGACGACACGACGACGACTTTGCTTTCATTTTTCATTTTCACCGTTTTCAAGTTGTTTTTGGTAAGCTGCTGTGTTCATTTATTTGGTGCACGCAGCAAACCATGCACAGCTCACTCCTTTCAGGCTTTTATTTTTCAGTCCACACGCAAAAATTAAGCGACGACGTCGTCGTCGTCATTAAACAAAAAATACATTTTGAGTTGAGCTGTGGAATAAAAATTTTCTAAATTTCGCGGTCTCTAACCTTTGAGTTTATTTTTAGCACAAAAAGGGTGCTGAAAATTCATAAAAACACGTTTCAATAAAATCCAAATCCACGAAAAAAGAACGGTGCGGAGTGTGAGCAGCCTCCGCTCGGTCGACCAATCAGCTGATTCCACATTTTAATGAGTTCGACTGTAATTAGAAGAAAAATGAAAGAAAAGAAAGAAAGAAAGGAAAGGAAAGGGTTTCCATTTGTGATTGTGTCATGCTGAAGATTGAGTTTTGGATGTTTATGTTTTGTTTCATGTTTTAAATTGTTCGCAAGCGTCACAGTCCGCGGTGACGGTTGGTTAGCTAGTTGCTGAATGAAAAGAAACAACGTTGTGCAAAACAGCACGACGACAATCGATACAAACATCAAACCAGGCCGTCGCCGTGTGTCAGCAACGCAATGACAGTTCGTGGAAAATGGAAATGTGCAAGTCAACTGCATTTATTTGGATCGAGATTATTCACCAGGTATACTGGAGCTTGCCATGGTTTTTTTTGCCGAATTGTTTGAGCAAGCGTCAGCATTTTTGTTGAAAGCAACCAGCGACTTAGTTCGACAATTCCAATTTTTGTTCCCATGCTTGCGCAGTATCATCAGTGCTCAGTACTTCATTTCCGAATCTTCAACGACCAATAATAATGGCAATGATGGTCAACGTCAACGTCGTTGTCAAGCGAGAAGTCTTGAATTTCAAAAATTTCTGTTTGACTGATTGAAGTGGAGAAAGTGGCGACGTCTTGTGTTTCGGTGTGTCGTGTTGTGTGCGTGTGCCTTGTACACAAGTCCGGCGTGGGGCCAGTTTTGTAAAACTTAGCTAATTTCCCATATTATAGAGTTCGACTGTAAGCTGTTTCTCTTTGGATAATAACCAAAATTTGGCTGCGTTCCCTAAGTCTGCATTACCCGTCGTCCCGGCCGGTTCCCCCTCACATGCTATCTGATCTACCACATGGCGATGGCCCGCTCTTCAAAACACCTACATGTATGTCAAAACATCTTCAAAACGGTCGTGTGGTGTGGTATCGCTCAGAAGTTTCCAGAGCAACAGAATTTTGATGTGTTTGATTTGATGAGGCTGGTGATCTGTTTTGTTGTTTTTAGCATTTTGACCGTTTAAACTTTTTGCCGTTTGAAACCTAGGGTTTATGAATTTGGATTGGGGTTAAAAATTTATACCGGTGATGTATATTTGAACGATGTTATAAATTTTCAAAAACTTGATTTCCAATCGACACCGTGGTTTTAATTAAAAAATGTTTCCTTTGCTGTTTATGCTCATTTTGGTGCGGTGTAGAGCCTAGCGATTTATATGCTATTCATTTTGAGATTCGAGCATTCTCACGTCAATCAATTTTAATTTTAGTACACGTGTACAGTGCAGCAAAATAAGTTATTTGTTAAGCACATTTGCACATCACCTGTATCATTTTGCCTGTACACATTGAAATTGCGCGAAAGCAAGTTAGGTGCACCTACACTCCACCTGCTCTCCTTGAGAAGTTGATGATTGATACACGTGATGTTAAATATGAAAAAGAAGCAAGCATCGAACTTTGCATTTTCGCTACACTCTATTTGTATGGTGAGAAAACAAATTCGACTGATCGAGACAGTGAAGTAATTTGAGCAATAAATGAAATACACGAACGAAAGAATATAAACCGGTAGCACACAGTGCAGCTGTGTGCCTGTAAAACTCTCCTGGTAACATGTTTTTGGGTATGAACTTCTTCATTTCAGGACAGTTCACATTTCATTACATATCATCACACATCACGACAATATGCTACTTTTTTGTCCAAAGATCGATCTCGAAATTTACCAGTTTCAAAAATTTTTCTGGAACGGGTAAATTTGACGAAACACGAATTCCTGCCAACGTGGCACTTCACTATCCGGTTTATCAGTCAAACCGTTTAACATCAAGAGCTTACTTTTGCTTTTCGTCAACAAAAGTTTAAAAATTTCTACTTTTTATTCATATCTTTTTGAAAAACAACTTTTTCAAACAATTTGTTCAATGATCATATTATTCCAGAAACTACTGATCGAACTGTTTTTTTTTGTTTAATGAACTGGAAACTACGTCTTGTTTGGGTTTTTGATTTGGAACTGGAAAATACATTTATTTGAATCATACCTATTGTTTTTAAAGCGTTTTACAACGCAATAAAGTTTTGAAGTTTAAAAGAATGACCTGTACAGTACAGTACTGTACAGAACTAAGGTTAAAAATCATATTTCAGCACAAATGTGGAAATGTTGTGAGCTGACCCTTTATTTTTGTTCTTTTTTCAGTGGGTTACGTTCTCGACAACGAGAAAGAAAATATGAGTGCGCTGTTTGCTGCATTCATGTGCGTCTTGTGTATCGGCTGTGCTGTGGCTCCGCCACCGGTCAGCTATGATCTTTGTTTTGTTTTTTGTTTGTATGTTTTTGATTTATAAAATACGATTAAAATGCGAGATAGTTTTAGTTTACAACACACGTTGTAATCTGCAGTCGTCATGTTGTTTTGTAAATGAAAAATTCAAATTCAACCAAGTGCCTTTTTTCGCAGAAGCGAACAAATACCTAAACTTCGGGGCCACAATAAAAATGCATCTATTATTTTTTTAAATGCCACTGTTATATCCACAGGGTGTCATATCTATGGGTAAAATGACTCATTTTCGGTCTCCTTCAATCTATTGGTCTGAAATTTGAAGCACTGCTTGAAAAATGTTTGCCATTGACCATATTAAAATTTCATTTGAACACCTTAATCACATGAAGCACAGCAACGCTTTGAACTCCAAGTTTCAAAATCGTCGATCTTAGACACATCCACTGACTGTTGGGGATGACGAGTTTTTTCAGTTTCTTTTGCTTTTTCAAGCTGATAAAAACGTCCAAGTTTGTTTTTTTGGTTTTGTTTTTCAAATTAAATTAAGTTCCTTGAAAAAAAATCATTAATTTGACTGCGAAATTGGAATGCACATGAGCAAACCTGATGTTTGTTTTTTCCAACTTCTTTGCCACTTACAACAGTTTTAGCCGTTGACAGTCCACAAAACGGTTGAAACAAATGAGAACAATTTTAAAAATTGTTTTTTGTATATTTTTTCTAATAAAATCCAACCGTTTTTAAATTTGCAAGACAGTCAGCTTTATGCCAAGAAGTAGGCATGAATGTATCCGATTTTTTTAACTTTGAATTGAAAATGATGCTGTGCTGTGCATTCCAATTTTGAATTTTTTAAAACAATGTTTTAACGCAATCAATCGCAAACATCTTTGAACGAACGTGCAAATTTTATGCTCAGATGTTGAACCAAACTCGAGCACGAGCCGCTCTGTCCGTTGTAGTTTTCCCATGTGTTTTCCCATACATTACAGAGAAGTCGAAGCCGATCTTCAGGGTCCAGTCGTAGCCACAACCATTTCCATTTCCAACAACCGCCAAGCAGTCGTTCCTCGCCAGGTATTCTAGAGTTATGTAATTGTTCATTTTCTTGTGGTTTAATTTTTTAAGCCCTAATTCTTTTTAAAAACTGCATTTTTGCGTGGGTGTATGTTTGATTGACTTGTTTGATCAGTTATTACGTGTTCTCAGCAATTGTTTTAGGCCAGAAAGCTGGAGGCAGCCACGACGGAGTTTTTGTTCCGATCCCTTTTGGACCACTGCCGCCACCGCCTGAACATTTTGGTGCACAGGGTAAACCCTGGTTGCAAAACCCATAGTTTTTCTAGTTACAAGAACAAAACATTTGTGCAAAAAAACAAAATTATTTGCAAAACAAACCTTCCAATACACACTTCGTCGTGTTCGCAGCACGATGTCATGGTCATTCATAGCAAGTCCAATGTCATTTTTGATCTTTCAATCAAAAACAAGTGTGCAAATTTTGAAACAATATTTTAGTTTGTGGAAAACTAAAAATGGTAGAAATTAATTGTTTTTTGGCAAGTACCGTATTACCCCCATTAAAACCCCCCACCATTAATCCCCCCACCAATAAACCCCCACCCCCCGACCAGTTTCCGAATAATCCCCCCCACCCCCACAAAGAATCCCCCATGGGGGTTAATTGGAAACCTGTTTGAAACACATACCCAGCGAATTCAGTGGCTGAATGCAGTGACATTGGTGAAATTGTGCTACCAAAGGCCCCAAAGGGATGAGTTAAGGGTAATTTCATTACAAAAGGCTGTTACAAAAGGAAATCTCTGTGAAAAGTAGAAGTTTCTGCGACTTTCTTGCTTGCCATGCAAGGTATTTTTGCCATTTTTCAACAAACCCCCACCTTTAGAATTTTTTGTAAATAAACCCCCCCCCCCACCAACAATCCCCCCCCACCAATAAACCCCCACCCCTAAAAGTCGCTGACGTATTAATCCCCCACGGGGGTTTATTGAGGGTAATACGGTATTCCTAATAATTTCTAAAACCAGAATGTATATTTTACCAATTTGGCAGGCAGTCACACCGACCAGTTCCCGATATTCGTCCGTCCGCCAGGAAACAATGATGAGGACGATGGTGAATGGGTTTTTGGACCGATACCACAAGGCATGGTTTTTATTTGCTTGCAAGTTTAATTCACCTTGGAACTCTTCGAATTCGTTGTCAATTTGCAGGCCATTCTGGTCGAGAAGATAGTGGACATGAATGGGTTCCAGCGATGGTTCCGCCACCACAAGCACAAGGTACTCTGTGAAAACATAATCTCGTTTTTGTTTCTTGGCATTCACAGAGAAACGCGAGGTTTGAATTTCTGCACGTGCACTTTCAATTCTCTGACAATTACGTACGTGCATTTTAATTTGGGTCTTACTGATTGAATTTGTGTTAAAATTTGCAATATGGTAACGTTCAGGTCCTCGTGGTGGTAGTCGTGGAAACAACCATAATGGACAATGGGCTTTTGGACCCATGCCGCAAGCGCAAGGTTGAAAAGTTTTGCTACTGTGAATGAAGGTGTTCATACAGCAACCTTTGTGGTGATTTGTTCTTTTTTTATAGGAAACAGTCGTCGGGAAAACGGAGGACAGTGGGTTTTTGGTCCGATGCCACCACAGCACGCTACACAAGGTACACACGTCATTTTTTTGTTTTTTGTTTTTTTCAGATTGAATGTTCTTTTATTTTAGGTCACTTTGGCGGCACCAATGAAAACGACGACGACGACGGAGAATGGATTTTTGTCCCAATACCACACGGTACTTATCCTTAATACTCTGTTGAGATTGACGTTTTTTGTACAATTTTAGTTTTTAACGCGATAAATCTACCGTGTTCAGTTGGAAGCCGAGGAAACGACCGTGAAGACGAATGGGTTCCAATTATGATGCCACCACCACAAGGTATACATACTTGTTTTTGTTTTCATGTCCTGATCAACAACAGTTTTTGGGCGTTTTTGAGCGGTAGCTACTTCAGGTCAGTTTCACGGAAATAGAGGCAGCGACAGCGACGGAGAATGGGTTCCGGTTATATTTGGTCCATTACCAGCTGGTACATTATGAGCTTGCTTTTAGTGCAATTTTTACTATTCTTGAAATTGTTATCCAGCGAAAGCATCTGCAGGACACGACCAACGAGACAACAGTGGTTCAAGTTCAAGCGGACAGTTCGTCTTTCCAATGATGCCGCAGAACGGGAACTTTGGTAAAGGTGCAGCGTGTAACCAAATACAAAAAAAATCTGATTTGTTTTTGGTATCAGTTTAGCTACAATTTTTCTAGACAGCCAGTTGCGGGGAAGAAATGACAACGATGGCAATACGCCACGGTTTATGCCATTTGGGCCGCCGCCAAATTTCGGTAAGCACACGCATTTTTTTGCTGGTATTTCTAGTTTCGACATTATTTGTGTTTCAGGGCAGTCTAGGGAACCAAACAACCACAACAACAACGATAACACTCCCAGATTTATACCGTTCATTCCTCCTCGTGGAAACTTTGGCCAGCAAGGCATGTTGATTACCAACATATTGATAAAACGGAAACCATCATTAAACATATTCAAAAATCCATATGTTCTCAGAAAGTAATGATAACAATCAACACAGCACTCCACGTTTTATTCCGTTCATTCCACCAAGCGGAAATAATCAGCAAGGTTGATATTTACAGGGTGGGCAAAAAAACTTCAACTTTCAAACTACTGTTACTGGCGTGTGATAAGACCTTTTGAGCTAAAATTTTCAGCGCTGACAGAACACGTCTTCTGGTTTATCTGGCAACTTTTTTTGGTTTAGTCAAGTAATTTCAGTTTTACAGCATAATGTTTGATTATCTAAAAATGCGGGAGACGCATATAAAAGGAGGAATATGGCTTTGTGTAAGCAGTGAGAGACTTGGCTCGACAACTCTTTTCAAGTCTCTGATGTGGTACACACGGATACAAGTACATAAAAGCTATATTTTTGCGCCGCGTTTGTTTTACTGAAAGGAGTGAAACAGTTTTAAAATTATTTTTTAACTGTCCTTTCCAGTTTAGTTCGAAATCACATCATGTGCGAAATTCTGTGCAAATTCTGTGCAGAACTTCTGTAAATCAACAATCTGTAAATTCTGTGCAAAAACAGAAAAATCAGAGACTGCAAAACATTGTTTCATGTGGTTGTATCGTTGCTAACGTACGCATCGCGGTGTACACACCAGCATCAGTGACAAAAAGGTGTTGTCTTCCGTTGATTTTCAGCCTTTTTACCAAACTCAAGTGGCAGGATAAACCGTCTGTCCCGTGAGTCGTTGCCTTTGCCACAGAAGGAGACCTTGCGTTCCCTAATGCCTCTGCGATACACTTTGTTCTGGGCAAACCAGTATCAGCGATCTGAAGTCTGATCGTTATTTTAGTGGTTTTAGTGGTCGTTAAATGCCCGAAATACCGCAAATGTTGAAGTTTTAATTGTCTACAAAGTACATGTGCAACCGAAATAGTGAATAAACGGCGCAAAAATATGGCTTTTATGTACTTGTATCCGTGTGTACCACATCAGAGACTTGAAAAGAGTTGTCGAGCCAAGTCTCTCACTGCTTACACAAAGCCATATTCCTCCTTTTATATGCGTCTCCCGCATTTTTAGATAATATTCTGACTTTTAAATAAGTCCCGAAGGTCGAACCAAATTCACATCTCGTTGGTCACACATTCTTATACCTCAGGGTTTTCATTTTTCGTTTTTTGGACCGATTTCGCTAATTTCCACGGCGGTTCGCCCGAAATCGTCACGATTCAGTATCTAGAGTTTCTCACATAAAAAACTAACCCAAAATCCGTGATCAGCGCATTGAATTACCCTCGGAAACACCCTTTTCTTGTTTTTCGTTTCCGGACCGATTTCGCCAACTTCCGCGGCCGATTCGCCCGAAATCGTCACGATTCAGCATCTAGAGTTGCTCACGTAAGAAAACTAACCCAAAATTCGTGATCAGCGCATTGAGTTACCCTGGAAAACACCCTTTTCTTGTTTTTCGTTTCTGGACCGATTTCGCCAATTTCCACGGCCGATTCGCCCGAAATCGTCACGATTCAGCATCTAGAGTTGCTCACGTAAAAAACTAACCCAAAATTCGTGATCAGCGCATTGAATTACCCTGGAAAACACCCTTTTCTTGTTTTTCGTTCCTGGACCGATTTCGCCAACTTCCACGGCCGATTCGCCCGAAATCGTCACGATTCAGCATCTAGAGTTGCTCACGTAAGAAAACTAACCCAAAATTCGTGATCAGCGCATTGAGTTACCCTGGAAAACACCCTTTTCTTGTTTTTCGTTCCTGGACCGCTTCGCCAATTTCCACGGCCGATTCGCCCGAAATCGTCACAATTCAGCATCTAGAGTTGCTCACGTAAAAAACTAATCAAAATTCGTGATCAGCGCCTTGAATTACCCTGGAAAACACCCTTTTCTTGTTTTTCGTTCCTGGACCGATTTCGCCAACTTCCACGGCCGATTCGCCCGAAATCGTCACGATTCAGCATCTAGAGTTGCTCACGTAAGAAAACTAACCCAAAATTCGTGATCAGCGCATTGAGTTACCCTGGAAAACACCCTTTTCTTGTTTTTCGTTCCTGGACCGCTTCGCCAATTTCCACGGCCGATTCGCCCGAAATCGTCACAATTCAGCATCTAGAGTTGCTCACGTAAAAAACTTATCAAAATTCGTGATCAGCGCCTTGAATTACCCTGGAAAACACCCTTTTCTTGTTTTACGTTCCTGGACCGATTTCGCCAACTTCCACGGCCGATTCGCCCGAAATCGTCACGATTCAGCATCTAGAGTTGCTCTCGTAAAAAAACTAACCCAAATTTCGTGATCAGCGCATTGAATTACCCTGGGAAACACCATTTTCTTGTTTTTCGTTCCTGGACCGATTTCGCCAATTTCCACAGCCGATTCGCTCGAAATCGTTACGATTCAGCATCTAGAGTTGCTCACGTAAGAAAACTAACCCAAAATTTGTGATCAGCGCATTGAATTACCCTGGAAAACATCCTTTTCTTGTTTTTCGTTCCTGGACCGATTTCGCCAACTTCCACGGCCGATTCGCCCGAAATCGTCACGATTCAGCATCTAGAGTTGCTCACGTAAAAAAAACTAACCCAAATTTTGTGATCAGCGCATTGAATTACCCTGGAAAACACCATTTCCTTGTTTTTCGTTCCTGGACCGATTTCGCCAATTTCCACGGCCGATTCGCCCGAAATCGTCACGATTCAGCATCTACAGTTGATCACGTAAGAAAACTAACCCAAAATTCGTGATCAGCGGATTGAATTACCCTGGAAAACACCCTTTTCTTGTTTTTCGTTCCTGGACCGATTTCGCCAACTTCCACGGCCGATTCGCCCGAAATCGTCACGATTCAGCATCTAGAGTTGCTCACGTTAGAAAACTAACCCAAAATTCGTGATCAGCGCATTGAATTACCCTGGAAAACACCCTTTTCTTGTTTTTCGTTCCTGGACCGATTTCGCCGATTTCCACGGCCGATTCGCCCGAAATCGTCACAATTCAGCATCTAGAGTTGCTCACGTAAAAAACTTATCAAAATTCGTGATCAGCGACTTGAATTACCCTGGAAAACACCCTTTTCTTGTTTTACGTTCCTGGACCGTTTTCGCCAACTTCCACGGCCGATTCGCCCGAAATCGTCACGATTCAGCATCTAGAGTTGCTCTCGTAAAAAAACTAACCCAAATTTCGTGATCAGCGCATTGAATTACCCTGGGAAACACCATTTTCTTGTTTTTCGTTCCTGGACCGATTTCGCCAATTTCCACAGCCGATTCGCTCGAAATCGTTACGATTCAGCATCTAGAGTTGCTCACGTAAGAAAACTAACCCAAAATTTGTGATCAGCGCATTGAATTACCCTGGAAAACATCCTTTTCTTGTTTTTCGTTCCTGGACCGATTTCGCCAACTTCCACGGCCGATTCGCCCGAAATCGTCACGATTCAGCATCTAGAGTTGCTCACGTAAAAAAAACTAACCCAAATTTTGTGATCAGCCATTGAATTACCCTGGAAAACACCATTTCCTTGTTTTTCGTTCCTGGACCGATTTCGCCAATTTCCACGGCCGATTCGCCCGAAATCGTCACGATTCAGCATCTACAGTTGATCACGTAAGAAAACTAACCCAAAATTCGTGATCAGCGGATTGAATTACCCTGGAAAACACCCTTTTCTTGTTTTTCGTTCCTGGACCGATTTCGCCAACTTCCACGGCCGATTCGCCCGAAATCGTCACGATTCAGCATCTAGAGTTGCTCACGTTAGAAAACTAACCCAAAATTCGTGATCAGCGCATTGAATTACCCTGGAAAACACCCTTTTCTTGTTTTTCGTTCCTGGACCGATTTCGCCGATTTCCACGGCCGATTCGCCCGAAATCGTGACGATTCAGCATCTAGAGTTGCTCACGTAAAAAACTAACCCAAAATCCGTGATCAGCGCATTGAATTCCTACGGACTAAATATTTCTCCTGTTTTTCGTAGCTCAGACAAAATTTGTAAGAGTGAAAAACTGATACTCAGTCAAAATGCTACCAACTTTAAAAAATGCACCAATTTTAACCCAAAAAAATGCCCTGGCAAAAAATAAACTAAATTTTCAAAATCTACGAATTAAATTACCCTAGAAAACATTTTTGTTCAACTGTGAAAGTGTCCCAGCTAAAAATTGAAAGGGCGAACACTTAAAACCAGGTGAAAACCCTGCGAACTTTTAAAAATGCCCAATTTTTACCCAAAAACAAGGTCGGGGCAAAAAATTAACCCAAAGAGCAAAATCTACGGATGAAATTACCCCAGGAAACATTTTTGTTTGACTGTGAAAGTGTCGTAGGTAAAAATTGAAAGGGCGAACACATGTTGATTACATACCTGAAAAAAAAATACCAAGGAAAATAAGTAACACTGTTTTCAGAATAGGTTTTTCGTGTCTACAGCGTATGAAAAGTCGTCCGATGAAAATTTTTTCGCGGCTCAGAACACAACTTTGGGTGTTCGTTTCGTGTGCACAGAGCCAAGTTTGTGGCTTATACTATGCTCGCTGGAGGCAGCAAGCAATTTTGAAAAAAGCGCGCTGGGGTATAACGGCTCATATTATGCGTGATGCGCTCTCCGCTCGCTGCGCTCGCTCGCGCATCCGCATGATTAATACCATTTTTTCACAAAAAAAAACGTTTTTCACCGAGAATCTCACAACGCATCATTGCTCATAGACGTCATCATCCTCATCAAGGTTCTCATCCGGCAGTGCTTGATTGTCTTCATCCTCTTCTTCATCGTCTTCGTCCAAATGCCGTTGGGTCAGCTGCTCAATGTGCGTGGCATTGTTCCCAATGATGGCGTCCATTCGATGCTGGAAACTGAGCAGCACTTTCTGCCGCAGTCCGACGTAAAACTGAATTTACTTCACCAAACCAAAAAAAAATTGTCAGAAAACTAGAAGACGTGTTCTATCAGCGCTGAAAATTTTAGATCAAAAGTCTTATCACACGCCAGTGACAGCAGTTTGAACTTGAAGTTTTTTTGGCCCACCCTGAATATTTTATTTTATCATTTTTCTGTTCATTTTTGGTTTTATTATGAATTAATAATTTGCAAGCTTTTTAGGTCAGTTTGGGAGTAACCAAAAAAACAGAGGCACGCCGCAGTTTATCCCGTTTGTGCCAACAAATTTTGGCCAGCAGCAAGGTATTTTTTCAATGCACAACTGAAACAAACAGATTGTATTGTCAACCGGGTACTGCAGGACAGTTCGGAAGTAACTCCAACTCCAACAGTGCGCCGACGCCAGGGTTTCAATTTTTCCCTCCGCCGAATGCAAACTCAAACCAACAGCAAGGTGATTACTTCACAACAAGGATGAAAAAAATTAGCCACAATGTTTCATTTTCATTTAGGTCAATTCAGAGGACGTGATGGTGGTAACAATGCTGGAGGATTTCCATTCATGCCACAACTCGGAAATTTTCAACAGGGTAAACGTACATGTGTTTGTTGATTGAGCAAATGAAAGTAACTACGAGATAAATATACAGGGTGATCAAAAAATGTCAATTTTTGAAACGCTTCGATCTCGCGGTTACATCATTGTCTGAAACTGAAATACGCACCACTTATAGTCACTTTAGTTTCCATTTGTTGAGCAAAGCTTTCAGCCAAAAATGTTAACTCTGTTAGACACAATGGTACTTTTAGCCAAAAATTTTCACTGTTTTCTTACATTTTCAAGCATCGGGATACACGACATCGTCATCATTCAAGTGTTCTTCTGGCAATATCACATTGTCTCCTGTTTCACTGTCATCTGCTCCATACATGTCTTGTTTTGGTCCCTGAAACTATTCAATGTGTCCACCGTTGTTTCCGAATGGCTGCATGCATATGTCACTGAGAATATTGACCTCCGTGGTCCCATTGGCTGGCCGGCTGGGTCTTCTGACAAGACATTGGATTTCTTGTTTTGGGGTCATCTGAAGCATTTGGTCTATGGAGCGAAGCCCTGAACTGTGGAAGAATTGAAGGAGAAAATTCGCAGTGGCGTTGAGCAGATCAACAGTGACCGGCCGCTGCATCGCAAAACGCTGCAAGGCTTCAGACATCACTTGCAACCGGTCATTGAAAACAAACAACGGGGGACACATTGAACAGTTTAAACGACTAAAACAAGACAATCATGGAGCAGATGACAGGGAAAACGAACACGATGTGATATTGCCAAAAGAAAACTTGAATTGTGAAGATGATGTGTATCCCGATGTTGAAAATGTAAGAAAACAATGAAAGTGTAAAATTTCGGATAAAACTACCGTTGTGCTCATAACAGAGTTCATAACTTTAGCTGAAATGATTACACAACAAATGGGAACCAAATGACTATAACTGACGCAAATTTCAGAGTCAGGCATCAATGCAGTCGCGAGATCGAAACCTTTTTTATTGACGTTTTTTGATCACCCTGGAGCTGCTCAACGACATGTGTAACTAACTATGACCTATTTTTTAAACCTGTCCCACTGAAATGACGTCATGTGCCGTCAAACATGCGCTTGCCGTTCACAGCAAACCAGACTTTCCGTTTAGCCAATTTCTTCCCGTAAACAAATGGTGAATGTCGAGTCAGTCGCACTAAACTGATATTTTAGTGCCTGTACTTTGACAAACGGGCATTTTTAAAGCAAATTACGTTATTTTAGTCCGGACACGTTTGAATAAATTCACAATACCAATAAACAAAATCAAAAGCAAAAAAACACGAACCAAACAAAACATGCAGGCCAAAGGGGAAACAATAACGCGGCTGGAGGCTTCCCGTTTGTTATGCCAGCGCCAGGTCAGGAGTTTTCGGCAGATTTTATTGGGTCTACTTTTGCATCTCAGTAAATATCTGCATTGTGCATCTAGTTTTCCGCATCAAATGATCATGCTGGAAGCAGCAACGGTGGAGAGGTTCCGTTTTTTTAAACACAGCAGACAAGTGGACAGGCTGGCTGAGCCGCAAATCATCAAAAACCGCTCTCCTTTATCAGCGAACCACTGAGTGGATATGCGCGTCACTGTGCCGTTTCGTGTTTCGTGTGTTCACGTTCTTTTATTTAATTAAGATCAGCAGTTTGGAGGCAACAGCGGTGGAGCAGCCAATTTCCCGGGACAAGGACAACGCGGCCCAAACAGTTTTGCTGGTGAGCTTTTTATAAATATACCTAGCGTTTACTTCGTGCGTTGGCATTGACTGCGATTAGCTGATGCAGGCGCCCAAGGAGCTCAATCAAACGGCAACAACCAACAGGCACCCTTTGCACCACCACCGCCACAGCAATCATTCGGACAACAAGGTTTGACCAGAAGGTCCATGGGTCAAATGACTAGTTTTTATTACAGCTGCAACCAAAGATAGATTTTTAAGCATCACTTTTAGGACAATTCAGTTTTGGTGGTCAAGGACAGCAACGCCCATCACAGTCATGGCCATTTGGCGGGGGTGAAGGTTTTTTTATAGCTAACTCTTTTCCTGTCTTTTGGATAATAATCTTCAAAACAAAAAATTATGTACAATGTCAGTGTTTCAGCAGGATTTGGCGGATCAAACAACGCTAACAATGGCGGATGGAACTTTGGCTCCCCACCAAACAACAATAACAAAGACGTGGAAGACGGTGGTACACCTGTCCCGTGGACTCCACCACCATGGATGAAAATTAACAAAGGTTGACCTTGTAGTTATGGGAATGAACTTTAAAAAAACTTTTCACTTTAACATAGTTCTGGGGTTAGTCAACTGCCACTAGCCAATTCCATAGTTTTATTGAAGTATTCACTTTGATCAAATCGCTTTCAGGAACTGGCACAATGCAAGCAACTGGCCAACAGCAAAATAGTTTTTTTCCATTTCAACCACCCAATCCCTCGAATGACCCAGCCAACGTTTTCGGGGGTAAACAATGTCAATTTTTTGAGTTTGCTCAGTCCGTTATTGAGTTTATATGGTTTTCAAATGACTCTTGTTGTGTCTGTAGGACCCCCAAGACCGGACAGTGCTGAATCCAGTCGTGAAATGGCGCCTGAAGACAGCCGTGAGCGGCCAGCCCGCCCGCCGATGCCCACTGAGCCAGACCGAAGTTCTGAAGAGATGCGTCCTCTGCCGAAAACACCACAATCTGGTAGAAAGCAGTCACACACAAAATAAACTATACTTCACCAAAAACAACATCACTGTGTTTCTGCAGCTGAAGAAGCTCAAGATCACAATCGCGAGATCCCGCCAATGCACGAAGTTGAAGTCTCTTTTGAGCGCCACCCAGGTGCGCAAAAAAAGTGAAAAGAGCGTGAGCGTTCGGACCGCAGCGCAGTTGACCAATCAACTGATTGCTTATAATTCTGAGTTCGACTCTGTGAGAAAGCAGTTTTTTCCAGAAGACAGCGATGAAATAACGTCTCCCGCACATCTCGCGCATGCCACCACGACCCCAAAGACCAAAGTTGTGGATAGCTCCCAGTCTGATGAAAACCCAGGTTAAGAACGTTTGTGTTCAAAAAAAAGTATTCCATTGTTTGAAATATTGTTTCAACTGATGTTTTTTCAAGGGCTGCCACAAGGCTTTAACAGTGGAGAAGAGCACACGCGAGCTCCAGTAGATTTTGGTGCTTGGAAATGGACGTAAACTGAAAGTAACTCGCTGTTGCAGTGCCACCTATAACTGTGATATCAAAATAGGCGTGTTGTATCCGTGCATATTTTTACCAGCCGAATAAATAAGGCAGCCCTTACTCAGGACGAGATTAAACGCAGACTAAAATAATGCTAAGATATTCGCCAATTGAGTGTGTAATGGACAAAGGAATAGAATAGCACGAATAACCAATTAATTTAAAGAAACACAAAAAAAATTTGACACACAATTGTATTTCTGAACATCGTGTTTCTTTCATTCAAATTTTGTGCCATTCTTGCACCCTGAAAAAAGCTGCCATGTTTAATCGGCCTTACCACACCTTTGTTACTACAAGTGTAATTGCTAGAACGGTACCAGTGATACACAGTGCCAGCCATAATTAATGCGCAGTTTGAGTGCCTTGGAACTCCGTCGAGCTCGATGGAGCTCGCAGTCTTGCCACACACAAAGTATAGAGGGGCGGAGTTTAGGTGTGTGCATGCACTAAAAATGCGGAGGACGCATATAAAAGGAGGAATATGGCTTTGTGTAAGCAGTGAGAAACTTTTTTGCTTCACAACTATTTTCAAGTTTCTGATGTGGTACACACGGATACAAGTACATAAGAGCCATATTTTTGCGCCGTTTATTCACTATTTCGGTTGCACATGTACTTTGTAGACAATTAAAACTTCAACATTTGCGGTATTTCAGGCATTTAGCGACCACTAAAACCACTAAAATAACGATCAGACTTCAGATCGCTGATACTGGTTTGCCCAGGACAAAGTGTATCGCAGAGGCATTAGGGAACGCAAGGTCTCATTTTGTGGCAAAGGCAACGACTCACGGGACAGACCTAGGTTTTTTTTCAAAAAGTCGGTTCTGCAATTTGCAGAAATTTGGTAAAAAATTTCTGCAAATGAAATTTGGTTTCTGCAAATTTCAAAAACACGACAAAAATGGTTTTTGTGCTTGTTTAATGTCATTTTTTTCGCTCTGAGCATCATTTCTCAACGATGCGCAGAATTGCAATTGCCAATTGCATCGTTTTACCGCAGAATTTTTCAAATATTCAGAAAAAGAACACCAAAACCAAACCAGATTGCCAAACCAAACAAATCACCAATCATTCGTTTCAAATCATTCAACCTAATTCAGAGACTTCAAAGCGTTGCTGCAGATAAGCACATAAGCTTTATTGTTGATGACGTACGCACAGCTATGTAGGTACATACCAGTGACAAAAAGGTATTGTCTTCCGTTGATTTTCACCCTCCTCCCCCAGTTCCAAAAAACCCGAAGGTACCAAAGTCCTGTAGATTGTTGTAGGAGGAGTGTGGATATTGGCTGAACCGTCCGTTCCGTGAGCCATTGCGTTCGCCACGAAAAGGGGACATTGCCTTCGCCACAAGAAGAGAACATTGCCTTCGCCAATGCATGCATCTGCGCAACGCTTTGTCCATGGCAAAGCAGTGTCAGTGATCGAAGATGTAATCTTTAATTTGGTAGTTTTATGTTACTATTTGCTCGAAATTCATCGAATGTAATAGTTTCGTTTGTCAAAAAATAAGAGGGCTACCATGTGCAACCGAAATAATAAATAAACGGCGCAAAAATATGGCTCTTATGTACTTGTATCCGTGTGTACCACATCAGAAACTTGAAAATAGTTGTGAAGCAAAAAAGTTTCTCACTGCTTACACAAAGCCATATTCCTCCTTTTATATGCGTCCTCCGCATTTTTAGATAATATTCTGACTTTTACATAATTCCCAAAATCGGACAAAATTCAGAATGCGTTGGGCATATATTCTTCCGAACTTCCCATTCGGCTTACAGCGCACTGATTTCATTTTTCGTTTTTGAGAGATGTCGCCCGTCAGCTTCCACGGCCGATTTACCCGAAATCGTCACGATTCAGTATCTAAAACTGTGCTCCTTTAAGAAATCTAAGCCAAAATCCCTGATCAGCGCATTGAATTACGTTGGACTCCACAGGTCTCCTGTTTGTTTTGTTTTTGGACCGATTTCGCCAGTTTCCACGGCTGATTCGTCACGACTTTGGTTACGAATTTGCCGTTTTTATAATTTTGTTTGTTTCAACTAATTATGTCCTTGAATTTGAGGGTTGCTACGCATTGTATTCGTCCTGTTGGTGTAGGCCAGGGGTTTTAATGCGCTGTGTCTGAAAGGGTCGGGGAAAAAATTTAACTAAATTTTCAGAATCTACGAATGAAACTATCGTGAGAAACGTTTTTGTTCGACTGCAAAAGTTTCGAAGGTGAAATTTGAATTTCAGACAAAAATTGAAAGGGCGACATTTGAAACCAGGTCAAAACCTTCGAAATTTTGAAAATGCCCAATTTTTTGCCCAAAAAAGGATCGTGGCAAAAAAGTAATTGAATTTTTAAAATCTACGGATGAAATTTTCAAAACCTACGAATGAAATTACCCCAGGAAACTATTTTGTTCGGTTATGAAACAACTTTAGACAAAAATTGCCCATTTTTTGCCCAAAAAGGGTCGGGGCAAAAAAGTAACCGGACTTTCAAAATCTACAGCTGAAATTACCCCAGGAAACTTTTTTTTCGGTTACGAAACAATTTCAGACAAAAATTGAAAGGGCGACATTTGAAACCAGGTCAAAACCTTCGAAAATTTGAAAATGCCCAATTTTTTGCCCAAAAAAAGGCCGTGGCAAAAAAGTAGTTGAATTTTCAAAATCTACGGATGAAATTACCCCAGGAAACTATTTTGTTCGGTTATGAAACAACTTTAGACAAAAATTGCCCATTTTTGCCCAAAAAGGGTCGGGGCAAAAAAGTAACCGGACTTTCAAAATCTACAGCTGAAATTACCCCAGGAAATTTTTTTGTTCGGTCATGAAACAATTTCAGACAAAAATTGAAAGGGCGACATTTGAAACCAGGTCAAAACCTTCGAAAATTTGAAAATGCCCAATTTTTTGCCCAAAAAAGGCCGTGGCAAAAAAGTAGTTGAATTTTCAAAATCTACGGATGAAATTACCCCAGGAAACTATTTTGTTCGGTTATGAAACAACTTTAGACAAAAATTGCCCATTTTTGCCCAAAAAGGGTCGGGGCAAAAAAGTAACCGGACTTTCAAAATCTACAGCTGAAATTACCCCAGGAAACTTTTTTTTCGACTACGAAACAATTACAGACAAAAATTGAAAGGGCGACATTTGAAACCAGGTCAAAACCTCCGAAATTTTGAAAATGCCCAATTTTTTGCCCCAAAAAAGGTCGTGGCAAAAAAGTAATTAAATTTTCAAAATCTACGGATGAAATTACCCCAGGAAACTATTTTGTTCGGTTATAAAACAACTTTAGACAAAAATTGCCCAATTTTTAACCCAAAAAGGGTTGGGCAAAAAAGTAACCGGATTTTCAACATCTACAGCTGAAATTACCCCAGGAAACTTTTTTGTTCGGTCATGAAACAATTTTAAACAAAAATTGAAAGGGCGACATTTGAAACCAGGTCAAAACCTTTGAACTTTTGAAAATGCCCAATTTTTTGCCCAAAAAAGGTCGTGGCAAAAAAGTAATTGAATTTTTAAAATCTACGGATGAAATTACCCCAGGAAACTATTTTGTTCGGTTATGAAACAACTTTAGACAAAAATTGCCCAATTTTTGCCCAAAAAGGGTCGGGGCAAAAAAGTAACCGGATTTTCAACATCTACAGCTGAAATTACCCCAGGAAACTTTTTTGTTCGGCATGAAACAATTTTAAACAAAAATTGAAAGGGCGACATTTGAAACCAGGTCAAAACCTTTGAACTTTTGAAAATGCCCAATTTTTTGCCCAAAAAAGGTCGTGGCAAAAAAGTAATTGAATTTTTAAAATCTACGGATGAAATTACCCCAGGAAACTATTTTGTTCGGTTATGAAACAACTTTAGACAAAAATTGCCCAATTTTTGCCCAAAAAGGGTCGGGGCAAAAAAGTAACCGGATTTTCAACATCTACAGCTGAAATTACCCCAGGAAACTTTTTTGTTCGGTTACGAAACAATTTCAGACAAAAATTGAAAGGGCGACATTTGAAACCAGGTCAAAACCTTTGAACTTTTGAAAATGCCCAATACTTTGCCCAAAAAAGGGGGGGGGAAAAAAAAAATAAAGTTTCAAAATCTACGGATGAAATTACCCCAGGAAACTATTTTGTTCGGTTATAAAACAACTTTAGACAAAAATTGCCCAATTTTTAACCCAAAAAGGGTTGGGCAAAAAAGTAACCGGATTTTCAACATCTACAGCTGAAATTACCCCAGGAAACTTTTTTGTTCGGTCATGAAACAATTTTAAACAAAAATTGAAAGGGCGACATTTGAAACCAGGTCAAAACCTTTGAACTTTTGAAAATGCCCAATTTTTTGCCCAAAAAAGGTCGTGGCAAAAAAGTAATTGAATTTTTAAAATCTACGGATGAAATTACCCCAGGAAACTATTTTGTTCGGTTATGAAACAACTTTAGACAAAAATTGCCCAATTTTTGCCCAAAAAGGGTCGGGGCAAAAAAGTAACCGGATTTTCAACATCTACAGCTGAAATTACCCCAGGAAACTTTTTTGTTCGGCATGAAACAATTTTAAACAAAAATTGAAAGGGCGATATTTGAAACCAGGTCAAAACCTTTGAACTTTTGAAAATGCCCAATTTTTTGCCCAAAAAAAGGTCGTGGCAAAAAAGTAATTGAATTTTTAAAATCTACGGATGAAATTACCCCAGGAAACTATTTTGTTCGGTTATGAAACAACTTTAGACAAAAATTGCCCAATTTTTGCCCAAAAAGGGTCGGGGCAAAAAAGTAACCGGACTTTCAAAATCTACAGCTGAAATTACCCCAGGATTTTTTTTTTCGACTACGAAACAATTACAGACAAAAATTGAAAGGGCGACATTTGAAAATAGGTCAAAACCTCCGAAATTTTGAAAATGCCCAATTTTTTGCCCAAAAAAGGGTCGTGGCAAAAAAGTAATTGAATTTTTAAAATCTACGGATGAAATTACCCCAGGAAACTATTTTGTTCGGTTATGAAACAACTTTAGACAAAAATTGCCCAATTTTTGCCCAAAAAGGGTCGGGGCAAAAAAGTAACCGGATTTTCAACATCTACAGCTGAAATTACCCCAGGAAATTTTTTTGTTCGGTCATGAAACAATTTCAGACAAAAATTGAAAGGGCGACATTTGAAACCAGGTCAAAACCTCCAAAATTTTGAAAATGCCCAATTTTTTGTCCCAAAAAAGTTCGGGGCAAAAAAGTAATCGGATTTTCAAAATCTACGGATGAAGTTACCCCAGGAAACTATTTTTTTCGGTTTTGAAACAACTTTAGACAAAAATTGAAAGGGCGAACACTCAAAACCCAGTGAAAACCCTGCGAACTTTTAAAAATGCCCGATTTTTTACCCAAAAACAAGGTTTGGGTAAAAAATTAACCCAATTTCCGAAATCTCCGGATGGAATTACCCCAGGAAACATTTTTGTTTGACTGTCAAAATGTCGCAGGTAAAAATTGAAAGGGGTAACACATCTTGATGACATAGCTGAAAAAAAAAGGAGACAGAAGAATAAGTAACCAAGATTTCAGAATAGGTAATTCGCGTCTAGAACGTACGTAAAGAAGTCTGGCGGAAATTTTTCTTCGGCACAGTTTGCAACTTTGGCAGGTCTCTTCGTGTGCACAGTATCAAGTTTGCAGCATGTATGTTCGTTGCTGCAGGACAGCGACTAAATTTTGAAAACGCGCGCAGGTCCATATTCAGCCATATAATGCGTGATGCGCTGTCCGCTCGCTTCGCTCGCTCGCGCATCCGCATGAAATTGGATTTGTAAACGACTAAAAATAAATTTATTATTTTAGTTGCTTGCGGTTGTGCTTTTTTAGAATTTAAACTGAACTGAACGTGACAGCGTTTGTTTCCTTGATAGGTTTGCAGCAATAAGGATTAGCAAACAAGAAAGTCTCCTCACATTTGTTTTTTTATTCTTCACTTTGTTTTGTCCGCATACTGAAGTTGAAACAATATCCACTCCATAATCGTCATCATCATCACACATCGTTTCTTGAAAATGGCCCACACTAATGACAACAAAGATGATGTTCCAATAACAAAGAACAACACGATTGTCATGAGATACGCGATTCCCCGAGAGGACGACATCCGTACACGAAACTTGATTCTGATAGCCTCGATCGTCGGCCTCGTGTTGGCACGTTCTTTAAACTTGACTCTTTCTACCTTTATTGCTTGTTTAAAATCACATTGCCGTAAACTGCCTTCGCACTTTCACTTTATGGTTACAAGATTCCTTTCACGTTAATTCAGATTGGCGCGTTTACAGCTGTTTTAATCGCAGTCATTATGCGACGATGTGGACGTAAAGCAAACAATCAACAATCAGGAAACAAGGCGTTGCGTCGAATGCAGAAGGTTAGCAAAAAACGCCAATTCTCAGTTTAGTTGAAATTTTTGGACAGGTTTACAATCGAATGTTTAAATCATTGATCACAGTGATTTTTTTTGTTCTTCTAGCATTATTTCATTGTATGTTCAGGCAGTAATCGTCAGTCTAAGACAGGATGATATTTCACCACACCAAGAACGAACATTGCGTACTCCACCGTCAAAAGTTCCGGGACCAAGTTTGGAGAAGGAGCAGGAGGCTCCGACGCAGATGACCGTCGATCCCACGAATGGTTTAGAAACTGAGAAAACGTGCGCGAGCGCTTTAGATTCTGTCAAGACGTCGCTGTCAAGCACGTCAATCAACATTCTACAGACTTGTAACGAAGATTCAGAAGTGCAGACCTATAGTCATCCAACCGAAACTAGTCAAATAATCACACAATGAATCACTCCTACTTGAATAAACAATTTTTTAACACGTTCAGCTCTTAGCGGTAATATTGAATGTGATACTTTTTTCTGTACCAAAACAACACGTGGTGGTGCATACTATCATAAACATTGCTAACTTTTGTCCATTAAATAAATTAGTGATGTAAAAACTATACATTTCAACCTTTCGCTTATGACAGCTCAATAAAAAAACTTTATGCAAGTCGAGCTGTCTTTTTGTGATGTGGAATTTGTGATATGAGCGTGATTTTTCTTTTCGTGCTGTGAAATTTTGAAAAAATGCACGTTACCATAGGTTGGACCCCCCGTCACTGTTTGGTCGGCACCCCCTCCCACGGTACCATACCCCCCCTCGAAAATGATACCGGTAGATAGCTGGAAGAGGGGGGGGGGGGGGGGGGAAAAAAAAAAATTAGGAGGGGAAATGGGGGGGGAAAATGGGTAGGGGCCCAATGGGTGGGGGTGGGAACAATTCTTTTTTTAAAAATTGGAAAATTTTGGGAGGGGCCTAGCAAGACTTACGGTAGATAGCTGGGAAAATGGGGGGGGGGGGGGGGTAATGTCCCTTGGGGGGGGGGGCGGTCAAAATTTTAAAATTTGATAGATAGCTAAAACGATAAAAAGCTACAAAAACAGCAAAATAATGCTAAAAATACACAGAAAATCAAGTATAAACGCGTATTTTACTTAAAATTATCGAAATTTTGAAAACTAAATTACGAACAAAAATGGTCAATTTTGGCAGTAGCGAAAGCGGGACGACGTCAGGTGAGGGGGGGGGGTGTTCCGTGTTTGCCTAATTTTAGAGGGGGGTGTCAGGTGCCTTCTCGGTGAAGGGGGGGTGCACGGGCAGCAAATTTTTCTGAGGGGGGTGCACTGGCAGAAAAATTTCGTGAGGGGGGGGGGTGCACGGGATCGCACGGATAATACCAAATTTTTGCCTTGGAAAAACACAGAAATTCTTGTAAAATACAGAATATTAGAAGGGGGGGTATGGTGCCGTGGGGGGGGGGGGTGCCGACCAAAAAGTGAGGGGGGGTCCAAAGTATGGTAACGTGGGACCCCCCCATGGGACCCCCATGGTGCATTTTTTCAAAATTTTCTGTGGGGGGGGCGGGGGTTCACCCCCCACCCCCAGGATATTTTTTCGCTTAAATTTCGGCACCCTCCCCACGGCACCATACCCCCTCTTCGAAAAATTTTTTGGGCCCACGGTACTGGAGGGGGGTCCACCCCCCCCACCCCAATGATATTTTTTCGCTTAAATTTTAAAGGAAAAACGCTAAATTTTGCTGCAAAATCTTTGAAATTGCAATGAAGATGGTCAAGTTATCATATATTCAGCTTATATTATGGACTTTATGGACAAAAAATCATGATTTTCGAAAAAATTTTAGGGTGTGCAGAAAATTTTGGGGGGTCTCCGCCAGAAAAATTTCATGGGGGGTGTGGGGGGTGTCGGCCAAATTTTCGAGGGGGGTCCAATGGGGGGTGCCCGGTTTTAGGGGGGTGGCACGGTGCCCCCCCCCCCACCCGAGGCCTTTAACAAAACCACGGAGGCAACACGAAACACGGAGGCTGCACGCTTAACAAAACCACGGAGGCAACACGGAGGCTGCGTGCAGCTAAAGTGACCCATATTTTATTTGCACACAACACGCTGCGCACCTTTAACAAAACCACGGAACACGGAGGCACGCGGATTTGGGGAGATTTGGGGACAGGACAAATCCGTCCCCCTCCAAAAAAATTTATGTTTTTGTTAAATAAACAAATAAATAAATAAAGGCGCAATAAAGCAAAGCAAAGCTAAATGTCAAAACTAGACTTCAAGGTTACGGTAGCTCTCCAATGGGTCTCGACACGATTTTTTAAAAACGTTCTTTTATTGCCAAGAACTGTTACTAGAATGGTGGATACCGTTCACATGAAACATGATTGCATGAAACAGTCATATGTCTGAAGTAAGGTCCCACGGGTTACGGTAGCTGTAGTTCGGTCTTGACACGAAGTTGCTGAAAACTACTTTGCTTCTTGCGAATAACAGTTGAAACCATTTAGAAACACGCAGCGTTTTCACAGAATGTCAAAACTTGAGTTCAAAGAATACGGTAACTCTGCTGTGTGGGTCTCGACGCGATTTTTTTAAAACTGCCTTTTATTGCCAGGAAAATACTAAACTGATGAACACCGTTCACATGATTGCAAGAAACAACTGTCTCTGCAAACTCTGAAACTGAACTCTGAAACAACCCACCCGACGGTCTCTGGTGCTCTGATCATAGTTGTTCTAGGGGGGGGGGGCTGGGAGGGGGCCGGCCCTTCCCCACCCAAAAATTTTCGAATCTATCTCTATCAAACAGGTTTTTTCGCTATTAGTATTATCTATCTAAAAAAATTCTCAGCCAGCTATCTATCTAAAAATTTTTGTCTTCGAAGACATAAAATAAGTCAAATTTTGACCAAAATTGACCATTTTTGCTCGTAATTCTTGAAAATTTGGCTAATTTTAGGTAAAATACGCGTTTATACTTAATTTTTAGTGTACTTTTAGCATTATTTTGCTGTTTTTATAGCGTTTTAGCGTTTTAGCTACATCTATCAAATTTCAAAATTTTGACCGGCCCCCCTAAAGTCACATGCCCCCCCCCCCACGCCCCCCCCTCCAAAATTTTCCAGCTATCTATCGATCTAAAAAGTTTGCTCCAGCTATCTATATCGCCCCCCCCCCAACCCCTCGGCTCTGGACATAGTTGTTCCAGAGCCGGGGCCCGGGGGTTTGGGGGGCCGATATAGATAGCTGGAGCAAATTTTCCAGATAAATAGCTGGAAAATTTTGGGGGGGGCCGCGGGGGGCATGTGACTTGGGGGGGGGCGGTCAAAATTTTGAAATTACATAGATAGCTAAAACTCTAAAAAGCTATAAAAACAGCTAAATAATGCTTAAAACATGCTAAAAATCAAGTATAAACGCATATTTTAACTAAAATTAGCAAAATTTTCAAGAATTTCGAGCAAAAATAGTCAATTTTGGTCAAAAATTGACTTATTTTATGTCTTCGAAAACAGAAATTTTTAGATAGATAGCTGGCTGAAATTTTTAGATAGATAGATAATAGCTGAGCCGAAAAAACCTTTCTGATAGAGATAGATTCTAAAAAATTATGTTGGGGGGGAGGCCCCAGCCCCACGGGGGGGGGGGGGCCCAGCCCAAGGGGTAGGGGAAAAAAAATCCGGATTTTTTTAAATTAAAAAAAAAATTTAAAAAAAATTTTTTTTACAAGTTAGGTTCGTTCGAAGCGTCTCGTCGAGCTGAGTTCATCTAGACTATTTTCAGAACGATCCGGAAAACTATAAGAGCGAAAATCGTGTTTTATTGAAATTATGTCCATTTCATAGAGGGAAAGTTGCATTTTCAACAGTAAAACAGGACAATTTTCGACGTGTACTTGAATATTGAACCGTTCTTAGTTGTTGCTCTTTAGAAAATTACCAAAATTTGACTGTGTTCAAAAATTCCTGTTTGCTGTAGCTAAGTCGGCAACCCCTGTCGACCCGGTCGCCCCCCCCCCCCCAAGACACTTACTTTCAGGTTCAACCAGCTATGCTATCTGCCACATGGCGAGAGCCCACTCTTCAAATCATCGTATCGAAAACACGTACCATGATTTCGCGATCACGTTGCGGGCAACTGACAGACGCAAGTTTAACACGTTAGTTTAGCTCAGCACGCAAGTTTTAACATGTGGCCATGTTATCGGGTATCTGAAAAACGGTCGTGTGATGTGGTATTAACCAACATCTCCGCTCCAATTGTTTAACAATATATCGCACAACTCCATTGTAGACCTATAACATACGCCAATCAACAAGATATCATGTTCATCTCATGGCCTACCGACTGAAAAACATGTTCTAAGTTGCAAGAAAACGATTTCTGAAACGATATTTCAATTCAGTTAAGTCATTTCAACGCTAAAAATTGACTCTAGAAGTCATCCAAATTGAAAAACATGGAGTACGTCGGTCAAAATGACCAAATAATGACATTTACCTAAGCACACAAAGCAGTTGGGAAGAAAATTTGGTTTGAACTTTCAAAAAATTATGCCATAAATCGAATTTTCAGAGCAAAGTAGAAGAAAAATTTTTCAAATTTTTTTTTAAGTTTGAAAAAAAAATCCAAATTTTTTTTTAAACGCAAAAAAATTAAAAAAATTTTTTTCAAAGCCCCTAACCCTACCCAGCCCCCCCCTAGAACAACTATGGCTCTGGAACCAACTATGGCTCTGATCATGATTTTTTGTCTATAAAGTCCATAATATAAGCTGATTCGCTGAATATATGATAACTTGACATTCTTCATTGTAATTTCAAAGATTTTGCAGCAAAATTTAACGTTTTTCTTTTAAAATTTAAGCGAAAAAATATCAAGGGTGAGGTGATTTGTATACATTCTTAAAAGTGATTTTTTTTGATTTTTGATCTGAGGTTGCTTGTAATGAGTAGTTGTAGGTTCCTAAACCTAATCCTAATCCTAAGCCAAGCCTTTTTGATAAGGTGAAAATGATCAATTTAGTTTTTGCATTTTTTCTTTCCTGTGTTATGGAGGAGGAGCACCCGGAACTGCAGATGCAGCTGTTTTAATAATGATGCATTACGGGGTGAGGTGGGGGGGGGGTGTGCACCCCCCAGAAATTTTTCTGCAATTGTGCACCCCCCCCGGCCGGTTGGCACGTTTTATGATATTACGCTCCAGTTAACTCACGCTCCACAATTGGATGTTCTCGGACATTGCTAAAACGGACCTAAACCTAAAAACCAAACCTAAGGCTAATCTTAAGCAAAACCTGTTCCTAACCTAATCCTAACCTAAGCCAAGCCTTTTTAAGAAAGCAAGAATGAAAATAACTGCGTTTTGAACGAGTTTATGTTGAGTGCGGAGCGTGTGCACGCGCGCCAGTGGATCATGAGCAATGAGCAATGCGGATGCGGGGCAGGTGCATATCATAATGAAGCTTTGGGTTTGCCTACTTTATTAAAAAAGCGTGAAATAAAACGCGCTTTAAAAATAAATTTGAAAAAAATAAATTTTTTTTTTTGATTCGCAAATGTCCGGAAGTGGTAGAGAGAACCAAAAAATTGACACTATTGTTTTCTGA
Source organism: Theristus sp. LFF4_11 (assembly GCA_030248135.1). Classification (NCBI taxonomy): domain Eukaryota; kingdom Metazoa; phylum Nematoda; class Chromadorea; order Monhysterida; family Xyalidae; genus Theristus; species Theristus sp. LFF4_11. The sequence goes on from JASANC010003038.1 coordinate 44,664, forward strand.
ATTAGATCTGATTTGAAAACGAAAACGAAAAATGGAACGGGCCAAGTCAAAAGTTTTGAAAAGGAAACTGGTTGCAAAAACGCCATCTGGACCTGGCCAATGGCGTGGCGTGGCGTGGTGTCTTTTAACGCCAATTTTTCACAGCGTAGTAGACGTCAGAGTCAGCAGCGACCTAGCATTCAAGCGCAAGCACAGTTTTCAAATTAAACCACCGAGCTCAATCCAAACTGATCAGCTCAACAAATTACCTATTATCAGTCTGACAATCAATCACTCCAGCCAACTATAGCTCAGGTTGTTAAACGAAAGCTGAAACCAAAATGGCTGCCATTCTGCAAGCAACACCACAAAAACGATTGAAGCTCGATCAGCAATTAATCGCAGCAGGAAGTCTGAAGGTAAAAGGCAAAGAAAATTGACAAAACTGCATTGTGTTGTTTTTCTAGTTTGAAATTAGAATTTTTCTCTGGCTATTTGTTCGCCCTTTTCATAATCTAAATGAAACGTTCAATTTGTGAACAAAGACAATGAGAAGGAGCAACTTAGTCAACTGATCAGTGCGGCAGTGATGGTGCAAAGAAACGCGTCGCCGTCGATCCGCCCCACGCAGTACCGTGGGCCCAAAACAATTTTCGAAGGGGGGGGTATGGTGCCGTGGGGGGTGCCGACCAAAAACTGCGGGGGGGCCCAACCTATGGTAACGTGGGACCCCCCTGTGGGGGTCCCATGGGGGGTGCATTTTTTCAAAATTTTCTGTGGGGGGGTTTACCCCCCCACCCCCCATGATAATTTTTCGCTTAAATTTTGAAGGAAAAACGCTAAATTTTGCTGCAAAATCGTTGAAATTACAATGAAGATGGTCAAGTTATCATATATTCAGCTTATATTATGAACTTTATAGACAAAAAATCATGATTTTCGAAAAAAATTTTAGGGTGTACGGAAAATTTTGGGGGGGTCTCCGCCAGACAAAATTTCATGGGGGGTGTGGGGGGGTGTCGGCCAAATTTTCGAGGGGGGGGTCCGATGGGGGGGTGCCCGGTTTTAGGGGGTGGCACGGTGCCCCCCCCCCCCCCCCCACCCGACGGTCTCTGGTGGGTGGGGGGGTGCACCCCCCCCCCCACCCCCCCTCGCCCACGGTACTGGCCCCACGATTGCATCCACATGACAGCATTGCGCGACAACGATGGAGCCAGAGTGCGAGCAGTTGCGGGACAATTGGGGCGGTGGGGTTTGTTGCCGTGTTGACTTGTTTCAACAGCTGAAGCTCGCCGCGGCTTTTTCATCGTCGAAGGGGTTCTCACAAGCTTCCAAGTCCGTTTCATCATGTTCACAGCCGTGGTCGCTGTCCGTCACACCTGAACTGCTATCGTTTCTGCGACAAGGAAAAACTGCACAGACCTGCTGCTGCACTGCAGTCAGGCTGGGCAGATGAAGATCTTCGTTTGATCGTTCAGCTATTTGGGCAGCGTAGAGTGCATAAAGTGAATAAAGTTTGAACGGATTTCAAAAGCATGTTTGCATATTCAGTTTCATTCCTTGTTTTAGAAAAATTGATGTTTCATCACTCCTTGCCGTGTCAGTGATTGTTCGGGGGCGTTTAGGTGTTTTTCTTGATCACCTAAGACCGGAGTGTGTGTAAAAGCAAGATGCGGAGCGCGTGCTGCATGCTCATTGGAAAGTGCAGGTGCGATGCCGATGCACGTGCGCGTGCGTTTTTAATAAAGAAGCATTACGGAAGCTTTGCGCCTAGGGTTGTTAAACAAAAATGAAAATTTTTTTTTTTAAAAAAAAAAGTGATTAAAAAAAAAACAAAAATGCCGATTTTTTTTTTTAAAAAAAAAAATTCGAAAAATTTTCCTCTAATATGCTCTGAAAACCTCAATTTTGGCACAATTTTTCGAACGTTCAACAAAAATTTTCTTTGATTATATTCGTGTACATTTTAGTTTTTTATCGATCGATTTTAAAGCTCGACAACACGAAAAATTTTGGAGCGTCTCGGCAATTTTAGTTTGCCATTTCCGGCATAAGGTGACGATACTGTAGAAATTGCCGCAGGCGAAAATTCTCGTCGTCGTCGCACATCAGAAGAATTGATCGAATTTCAAAGTAGCGCTTGTCTCACGGCTACATTAGCTTAGATTACACGCCTTTGAGGCGTTTAAAAGTTCGAGGCTCCAAAACAAAATCTCGCAGTCTCCGCCGAGCTCGCAAGCTTATCATACCTTTTCGATTTCCTGATAAGTAGGTCTCGATTTTTGTAATTTTTTTTAAAAAAAAAATTTTATTTAAAAAAACAAAAATGACGATTTTTGGTTTTTTTAACAAATTTATCGGGCGGGGTAAAGGAGAATGTCGGGTAGGGGTAAAAATCTAAACCGGGTTTACCAAATTTTACCGACTTCATGAAATTTTACCCTGCGGATTTCCAAAAATTTGCATTGCAATTTCTGAAAATCATGATTTTTTGTCTATAAAGTCCATAATATAAGCTGAATATATGATAACTTGACCATCTTCATTGTAATTTCAACGTTTATGCAGTATGCACTCTGTGCGTGCGTGCAGTATTCTATCGATTGATCGTCTTTGTCAACTGTTTCGTCGCGAACTTTTATTTTTTGTTTAGCTCTTCTTAGCTTAGTTTTGAATCTTCTTTTTCGACCAATTGTTATGAAATCTGAAAAATCGTGGGTGTAGGGCGTAGGCGCAGTGCAACCAGGGGTCAGTACCGAAGACGAAAGCAAATTTTCGAGGGTGTCGTCACGTCACGTGAGGGGGGGGTGCCGAAAATTTTTCAGTGGGGGGTGTCAGTCATGGTACAGTGGACACCCCCGCCCCGCCCAAGGCGTGGGCCGGCCATGGGGTGGGGGGGGGGGGGCAGTACCGTGGGCCCAAAAAATTTCTTCGAGGGGGGTATGGTACCGTGGGGGGGTGCCGACCAAAAAGTGAGGGGGGGTCCAACCTATGGTAACGTGGGACCCCCCCATGGGGGTCCCATGGGGGGTGCATTTTTTCAAAATTTTCTGTGGGGGGGTCCACCCCCCACCCCCCCCATGATAATTTTTCGCTTAAATTTTGAAGGAAAAACGCTAAATTTTGCTGCAAAATCGTTGAAATTACAATGAAGATAGTCAAGTTATCATATATTCAGCTTATATTATGGACTTTATGGGTAAAAAATCATGATTTTCGAAAAAATTTTAGGGTGTGCAGAAAATTTTGGGGGGGGGGGGGGGGGGGGTTCCGCAAAACAAAATTTCGCGGGGGGGGGTGGGGGGGTGTCGGCCAAATTTTTGAGGGGGGGGTAGGATGCGGGGGGGGGGGGGTACGGTTTTAGGGGGGGGGGGGCGTGCCCCCCACCCCCCCACCCGACGGTCTCGGGTGCTCTGGGGGGGTGTGTACCCCCACCCCCCCCCCCCGCCCACGGTACTGGGGGGGGGGGGCGCAACATAGGGTTGTTAAAAAAAACAAAAATCGTCATTTTTGTTTTTTTTTTAAAAAAAAAAATTTTTTTAAAAAAAAATTTCAAAAATCGATGTTGTGGTAAATCTGTCAGGGAGTCCGAAGAACCACATATGATATGCAAGCGCCTCCCGAATGACACCCGTATGGCGGAACTTTGCAGATTTTGTTTTGGTGACCTCAATTACCCCTTTTCCAAACCGTCACCATGCCTCTTCTTGTGTTTTGACCTCCAAAACGTCACTAATTGTCCCCAGCTAAGCTAATGCTAAAGTGAAGACAAACATACCGCCTTGAAATTCGATCAATTCTTCTGATGGTGTCGCGACGACACGACACGAAGCAGCAACTAGACAACGTAGCGCTTGCAAACGGTGCAGCGAGCACTACCGGACGCTCTGCGAGGCGAATCGTCACCTTATCTGCATCGGAAATGGTAGGCTAAGCTTTGGGACGCTCAAAAACTTCATCGCAGATGTTGTCGAAGCCTAAAATCAGTCGGTAAAACGGCCCAAAATCGACTGCTAAAGGTTTTACGAGGTATAATCAAAGAAAATTTTTGTTGAACGTTCGAAAAATTGTGCCAAAATTGAGGTTTTCAGAGCATATTAGAGGAAAATTTTTCGAATTTTTCTTTTTAAAAAAAAAATCGGCATTTTTGTTTTTTTTTTAATCACTTTTTTTTTTAAAAAAAAAAATTTTCATTTTTGTTTAACAACCCTAGGCGCAAAGCTTCCGTAATGCTTCTTTATTAAAAACGCACGCGCACGTGCATCGATTTGGCACCTGCACTTTCCAATGAACATGCAGCACGCGCTCCGCATCTTGCTTTTACACACACTCCGGTCTTAGGTGATCAAGAAAAACACCTAAACGCCCCCGAACAATCACTGACACGGCAAGGAGTGATGAAACATCAATTTTTCTAAAACAAAGAATGAAACTGAATATGCAAACATGCTTTTGAAATCCGTTCAAACTTTATTCACTTATGCACTCTACGCTGCCCAAATAGCTGAACGATCAAACGAAGATCTTCATCTGCCCAGTCTGACTGCAGTGCAGCAGCAGGTCTGTGCAGTTTTTCCTTGTCGCAGGAACGATAGCAATTCAGATGTGACGGACAGCGACCACGGATGTGATAATGATGAAACGGACTTGGAAGCTTGTGAGAACCCCTTCGACGATGAAAAAGCCGCGGCGAGCTTCAGCTGTTGAAACAAGTCAACACGGCAACAAACCCCACCGCCCCAATCGACCCGCAACTGCTCGCACTCTGGCTCCATTGTTGTCGCGCAATGCTGTCATGTGGATGCAATCG
>JASANC010003039.1:0-80968 GCA_030248135.1 Theristus sp. LFF4_11
CTTGTGCGGTGAGCTTTTAGGTGCACTAGTTTAATTTGTCTGGTACGCCTGGTCACAGTAGCAGGTACATGTTCAGGCATGTCGGTTTCGTGCTGACCATAATCGCGATCCGGGTACCAAAAGTAAAATATTTTTAGCGGCATGGGGCGCCTTTTTTAAATGAAATCTTGCACAAAGCTAGCTCTTCGGAAAGCTTTTTGCGTACCTCATACCATGCCCTGAAAACGGTTCTGTGCGACCAAAAACGTGAATACTGGGACCAAAACCAGTTTTTTAAAAATAGCCCTTTAGACCGCATTTAGGGCATAGTATATTAGTAAAATGTTCAGCAGGATCAAGACAATTTCCAATCGAATGGTTTTTTTATTTTTGTCGTAGCTTTATTAAAAAGCTTAAAAAACATTATTTTTTGAAAGGGCCTGAAAAAACGGTTTTTGGCCATTTTTGGGCCCTAAATGACCTCGAATCAAAAAACAAATGTGATTTTCGGAATCAGCGCGTCAAGACGGTCAGAATGGTGTATGATTCATTTAAATTGGAGAAACTTTGCATTCTAGTGCCTAGAGGTGGGAGGGAGGGGTGCCACAAACAGTAAACATCACGAATGACGAACATTCGATTGGAACCGTTTTGGAAAAAAACACATATATGATCATTTTGAGGCAATAAAAAAATCGGGCTTCCCATGGCACTGTCAGTGAATGAAAATTCCTTGACCCGTAAAACCCCGATAAAAACCGCGCAGCTTTCTTTCTTAGCTGAAAAAGCGCGAGTCAGTGAAAACCTCTCCACTCACTATTGCTAATGAGGACGATTTTTCCGTCAGCCCGTTTGTGCAAGACAGGTCTGCTGACATTCAACATGAGGGCGGTATACATGAATTTTTCCATGATTCCGCTCGCTGAAAATTAGCTTCGTTTTAGATTTGAGACCCATTTCACCATTTTCCTTGAACTGCGAAAGTGCGACACACACACAAAACTGTGAAGCTGGATAAATACTCATAATCTGAGGTGATGAATACTCATAATTCAAGCAAGCTGATTGGGTACATCGCAATGGTCAGACCTGTCAGCGTGCGAAGGCAGCAGACCAGAATGTATTTTTTGTCTGTCTTTTTCATCTCTGCAGTCTGAAATTGAAGAAAAGACGTTATCGAATCCTCATTTGGGTGTAGTGCTAGCTGGTATACCATGGCGCCACATGATTATATTTATTTTTTTATTCACACAGACTGCAATGATTGGTAACAAAAACCCGCTTTAAAAAGAAAGAAAAATGACTGTAGTTCTCAAATTTCAACAGAAAGTTACAAAAGTTGTTGGGAAAATAAAGATCTTCTGCTCATATCTAAACCGTGCAAGGCAGCTGTGTGTCTTTCTACGACATTTTTTCACTTGTCTGTTTTTAAAAGCTTTGTTCAACTAAACCGCAGAGAAGAGATTTCAAAGTTAGAAAACGAATGGAAGACCGGATAGGGCAAAACTGTACACGAACAATACCAAATGTGATTGAACCACAAGCAAAATAGACCAGAAGCAATAGTAAAATTGAACAAAACCAATAAAAAGAATATAAAAAAACACGGAATTGAATATCAAACTCAAACCGCAAAAAGAACTTCTGCAAAGCGATCATACGTTCATGAAAACAACCCTTGAACACAACATAAAACCACCATGTGACTGAGATAACTAGTATCGTTATGGGTAAACTTTCCAACGAGTGCGCAACTTCAAGCAGTAATCCAACAACTTAACGACAAATCAAACCAATTACGAATGACACAACAATGCAAGCAAAGCGACCCAAATCATGCCAATCAATATGTCAGCGCGGTGCACTATGGCAGTGTGCCCGCCTGCTCCTAGCCTGCGACTGTCTGTGACGTGGCGAGTCGAATGCCGGCCAGTCGCGTTGCTCCTCCTTCGAGTAGAGTCGCACGTGCAGCGCCCACTTCCAGACGAACGGGTACGCGCTGCGTAGCGTCCGCTGCTGTTCGCTGCATTCGTCGTCGTCGTCGTCTTCGAAGAGATGCTCGATCGCGCGGTACATGTCGCCGTCCTCCTTCGTGGGCACACTCGCGAGCACAAAGTCAAACGTTGGACTCGACGGCGGTGTCGTGAATGGCGACTCGTTGTCGGTCGGTTGTGCAGTTTCTTTGCGCGTTTCTGTTTGGTGTAGCGTCCGAAGCGCCTTGCTGCATATGGAGTCGTTGTTGTTGTCGGTGTCGTTCTGCGTCGGCGTCGTCACGTGAAACGCCTCCAGGCCGGCGCACAAGCCGCTGATGTCACTGGGCGCTTTAGGGGAGGTCGCACTGAAAACGTTGCAATAATGAGACTATCCGGAGATGCAATGCTCGTTCTTGTGCTGCATTGCGGATGCAATGTATTTGAAATATTCAATGTTGTAAGATTCAGACAAGCAACTTTTTGAATGTACAGTACAGTGGTGGCCTAAAGCCAACCTGTACCACTGCCCCCGAAACTGGTGGTCGCCAAAGTACATTCTTGGACTCAGATTCTGTTCGATAAAAAGAACATGTGGGTTCAAAAATTCCGTTATTTCTGCGTGAAAGCAACAAATTTGTCCACACCCAATTTCACCCACCAATCGTCGTCGTCCGAGTGCTCGATCCAAACATTCGACGCATCGAGAAACTCGGAATCCGAGTTGCTGTCGTCACTGCGCGAGTCGTCCGTTTCATTTGCAAAGTGCAGCCGACGTCGCGGCATGTCCTCTGATGTGCCGTCAGCGGCCGATGTTTTCGGCGAGTCTTCTTGGCTGCGTGACTGGTCCAGCCGAGAGGACGTCGATGAACCGCCGGCCAGCAAGTGCTCGCTGGAGAGCAGTGGCTCGCGTTGTTGCGGGCATTGCTGGGTGCAGTGGAGTGTGCAACGTTGTTGGGTTTTTAAGGCGAAAACACCATTTAGTTTTCTGTCCGCACGCACAGAAGTTGTTCTAAATCCTGGGGGGAAACAAGGGGGCCCCAAGCAAAGCCCCTTTTATCCCGGGGGCCTTTTTAGGCCGTTTTTTAACCCCCCCCCCCCCCCCCCCCCCCGGGGAGAAGCCCCATAATAATCATCCACCACTGCCCGCTGCGCGCGCGCCAAACAATATTTTGTTGTTGGGCGGCGTGGGCCCAAAAAGCGAAAAAATTTTGGGGGGCCTTAAAAAAAAATTTTTTTTTATAAAACGACACAAAAAAAAAAAAAAAGTCGTCGCGGGAATTTTTATAAAATACTCAAAAAAGGGGAAAGGGTTTTTTATAAAGGCTTTTCGGGGCATGGTATAGGGGTGCACCAAAAAGCTTTCCGAAAGAGCTAGCTTTGTGCAAAGTTTCATTTAAAAAAAGGCGCCCCATGTAACTAAAAAATATTTTACTTTTGGTACCCGGATCGCGATTATGGTCAGCACGAAACCGACATGCCCCTGAACATGTACCTGCTACTGTGACCAGGCGTACTGCCAGACAGAACAAACTAGTGCACCTAAAAGCTCACCGCACAAGCTTATTATGTTCTAGGAATTAGCTGATGAAACAATTATTCAGTGCCACAACAGCAAAGCAATTGTTGCTTTCGATGTGTCAATCTTTTTCTAAAAAACTGATAGTACTGCTAGTTTTCGGTTTTTTTTCAGTGACTCAGAACCGTTTTCGGGGCCTAGTATGGGGGTGCACCGAAAGTCTGCCATTCAGAAGTGCGTTACTGCTGTTCCGACGTCAAAAAAGAAAACTGATAAAGAAAATTTGAATGTCGAACCGTCATCTAGTTCGTCCGGTCAATCAACCAGAAGGAAAAGTAGCCGAAGAAAGACCTCAATGGTCTCATTTGATCCAGAATGCGTTGAGGATGACGATACGCTCCGAACTACAGAAGGAAATCCTGATCTAGATCATGAGGTCTGTGTTGCTTTGAGTTCAGTGTGATGCTGTCTTTAGAACCAGCGTATTTTTTGTTTATCTTTTTTCGGGTTTGCAACGTTTTGTTTTGTTTCGAACAAAAGTCGTTTCTCTTTGTGAAGCAAGTAAACATTATAGGATGATCCTGCATGGCTGTCGCCGTACGATGAACTTGCTGAGTCCTGGGTAGCCGAACAAGAGCAAATTTCCACAGAAGTCGAAACAAGTTCAGTCATTCGTTCACGCACATTACGCAGCGTGTATGCAGATTGGTATTCTTTGGAAGCTGTGCAGGACCGAAACCGTCGTGTGTGATGCAATTTTTATTCAAAAATTCAGTATTATTCGTTTTCTGGGAACATTTACATTCGAAAGCAAACATTGCTCTGTTGCAGCACTGAATCATTGTTTCATCACCTGATTCTTAGAACATTATTAGAACTTAGAACTAGTCTTGTGGGCTTTTAGATACACTAGTTTATCTGGCAGAACCACTGGTGGCAGCACGATACAAGTTTTGGTGTGTATCAGTCTCGTGCTGATCGTAATCGCTCTGGGTACTGACAGTACAACAACTTTTTATTCATATGGCGGACGCTTTTTCAAAATGAAATTTTGCATAGACCCAGCTTTTTCAGAATGTTTTTTTAGTGCACACTCATACTATGCCCCAAAAGCGCTTCCGAATCACTAAAAAAACCAAAAAAACAGTACTATCAGTACTCCAGAAAGATTCACATACGAAGGCAATAATTGTTCTGCTGTTGTAGCACTGAATAATTGTTTAATCAGCCGATTCTTAGAACATTATTAACTGGTCTCATGGGCTTTTAGGTGCACTAGTTTGTTCTGTCTGGCAGTGCGCCTGGTCACAGCAGCAGGTACATGTTCAGGGGCATGTCGGTTTCGTGCTGACCATAATCGCGATCCGGGTACCAACAGTAAAATACTTTTTAGTTACATGGGGGACGCTTTTTTAAATGAAATTTCACACTGAGCTAGCTCTTGCGGACAGTGCACCCCTATACTAGGCCCCGAAAACAATTCTGAGTCACTGAAAAAAACCGAAAACTAGCAGTACTATCAGTTTTTTAGAAAAAGATTGACACATCGAAAGCAACAATTGCTTTGCTGTTGTGGCACTGAATAATTGTTTCATCAGCTAATTCCTAGAACATAATAAGCTTGTGCGGTGTGCTTTTAGGTGCACTAGTTTGTTCTGTCTGGCAGTACGCCTGGTCACAGTAGCAGGTACATGTTCAGGGGCATGTCGGTTTTGTGCTGACCATAATCGCGATCCGGGTACCAAAAGTAAAATATTTTTTAGTTACATGGGGCGCCTTTTTTTAAATGAAACTTTGCACAAAGCTAGCTCTTTCGGAAAGCTTTTTGATGCACCCCTATACCATGCCCCGAAAACGGTTCTAAAGGACCAAAAAACGTGAAATACTGGGACCAAAACCAGTTTTTTAAAAAATAGCCCTTTAGACCGCATTTTTAGGGCATAGTATATTAGTAAAAAATGTTCAGCAGATCAAGACGAATCGAATGGTTTTTTATTTTTGTCGTAGCTTCATTAAAAAGTTTAAAAAACACTATTTTTTGAAAGGGCCCCGAAAAAACGGTTTTTAGCCATTTTTGGGCCCTAAATGACCTCGAATCAAAAAACAAATGTGATTTTCGGAATCAGCGCGTCAAGGCGGTGAGAATGGTGTATGATTTAGTTTGATTCGAGAAACTTTGCATTCTAGTGCCTAGAGGGGGTTGCTATTCTGAAAAATCGGGTCTTAAGTGTCGTATGCGTGCGTACGCACAAAAAAACTAATTGGTAAATTCCGTTTTATTCGACGTAACGTCTCTACAACCACAATCATTTGTCTCATAATTGGTTTCAAAACGGAAACCAGCCAGCAAACACACGAGAACGTCATTATGAGACAAGCACACTCCAGAGAAAACGGCACAAAAACTGAAACACTGGCGCAAACTAACCAGATTTACTTTATTTCTTTCAGCAAGATATCGATCGAGCATCGCAAGCCCGTCAACGGAGCCGAGGTCACAAAATGCGCCATTCAACATCGGCCACCATTCATGCCAACTGCAAAACCACAAAAACCATCATTTTAGTTTTTATGAATAAAACCGGTGGAGTGGTTGCGATTTGAGTTACGATACAACTGTCAAACTGTAAATTTCGAGCAATCAGCTGATTGGCTGGGTTTGATCTAGGCTAACTGATTAGTCCAACGAGCCAGAATCAAATGCCAGAATGCCAACTGCACAACGTTAACAGTCGCACCGTGATTATCGTCAGTCACTTTAGCCACTCAGCGCAGAAGATAAGGCTAGCCAATCCGCAGGCGACGCAAAACTGAACGGTTTGAATGGATCGACAAAAAAACGAATACTATCAGAACTGCAGCACGCACGGCAGCGCTAACGTCCGCGCCAGCCTCCTCCCCGCACACTCCCAGCCCTTTGCGGCGTCCGTGCGTTTCTCCGTGCGCCCGTACGCAGGCGCCCGCCACGCCCCATGAACGTCGCGCGCCAGTTTCAGCGATCGAATCGGGCCGACAAACGCGGCCAGTCGGTAGAAACTGCCCGCGACGCCACGCGAATTCGCCGGCGATGACAGCAGACTGGAGGTGGCGCTGGAGTTCAGCGCTGGGCGCATGATGGCCAGTTGTTTCGACGGTTCCAGAATCATGGACGGCTGATAGCCGGTCGGCTCCGTTATTGTGGTTTCACCTGAAAAACAAACACAATAAAAGACTTCTATATTGGTGCAACACACTGCACCTGTTTGCAGAGCGGAAATAAACAGCAATAAAAACATAAAAACTGAAAACCGCACTCGGGTCATCCACATTGCGATACAAGGCCACATAATACTCCGGCAGGATGTGCCCGGCCAACAACGCCAGCAAGCGCTCGCGTGCTTGTGCGTTGTCCATGCGTGCGCTGTCGAAGCCGCTCGTTTGGTCGTTCTCGTTGGCGATGTCGAGCGCTGTACGCTGGTATCTGCAATTTCACTGTTTTACAATAGTGGAGTCAAAAAATCCAGCTGCTCAATGGGTCCAGGTAGCCAATAATGGTGACGACCGTATACACTTCTTCCTAGAAAACTACATCTGGTTAAAACGGATATTAAAAAACCTTTATTTATTTACACTATCCATTCACCATACATCAACCCCCAATAACCGCCAGTGTTTTTGGTACTATTGTTTTTTTTTTGGAACCGCTGGGGAATATATAAGAAACACATCAAACGGAAAGCACACCCACTTGTCGACCAGTGTCGTGTCACAGCCCTCATAACTGGTCAACAACTCGACCAAGGCCAAGTGAGCGGCTTTCGCGGCCAAATGCAACGGCGTGTGATTGTTCGATTTGTCGGGCGTGTTCAGGTAGGCGTCCAACAGGCGTTCGTTCAGCGACACCACCGCCGCATCGTCGTCGGCTGGATCGAGCTGCTGGTGAGTTTTCGAGCTCGAGCTCTCCGGAAACAGCCGCGCCGTGTAGGCTCGTGCCTCCGGGCGACGCGTGAAGCGGCGCAGCACGTCCGTTGCGACCGGCACGTTGCCACTGCGACACGCCACGTGCAGCGCGTTGTAGCGACAGCCTGCACGCAAGGCGGCAACTGTTGGCAATGGCTGTCTTCTGTGTTATTGTAGGTCTATTGCGCTTCTAGTCTCAAAATCTGCTCTCTATTGGCTTCACCATTCAAACCCAGCCAACCTTCGAATACGATCGTTGGTGCGTAGCCGTTCACGTTGACCAAATAGCGCGGATTCTCCTCCACCAATTGCTCGTAGCTCTTCCAGTCCAGCTTTTCGATGGCCCGTTTGAAGGCGCTCAGTTGTGGACGGGTCAAACCTGGTAATGCCAATGAAACGGACTTGTTTTGTGAAGTATTGATACAAAAGTGAAATTCCTGATCGTACTGTACTGTGCTCTGTTTCACCGCGACACCTGACAACACCGTACAGCATCGTGCAGTTGGAGCACCCAGTTGTCACCGCTGTACGTGCACAGTTCTATTCCAGTCATCAGCTGCACCACTTGATGGAATGGAAACGGTGCAAATAAAAAAAAACAGATGAAAAAAACTTGTTCAAAAGCTACGAATCATCAACAAGAAAAAACCAACTTTTGAACGGACACTCCGGCTCCGATGGCGACGAGGTCGTCGGTGCATTTGGGGAATGCGTCACGGGCGACCCGCGCGACTGCAGTGGTGCCCCGCGCGCGCTCTTCTGCGGTGTTGTGCCGCTCTGGCCGGTGTCCACGAACTGCTGCGCCTCGGTGGCATTCGTAAACTGCTTGAAACGGGCGCCTGAAAGAAATCATGTGAAAGCAAGCATGTTGTTTGAAAATGGAAATCGTTGATTCGCTGGAAATCAGCCAACGGGCCCAATACACTCTGCTCACTTGATTTACGATTTAATATGAGCATTTATATTTTGTGACTACCATCAGTCTCATCTCAACACAAAATCGTGAAGAAGCGACAGTTTGATGGCGAATAAAAAATTCAACGCACCTTTTGCCTTGTGTTCCTTGACGATGCTGAGCGCAGTCTTCAGTTCGGAGAAGACGAACGGCGAAAATTCCTGCACAAGCCAACCTTTGTCAAATCGCATTGTGAGCCATAATCATTTTGGATCCCCAACACGATCTGATACGCAAAAAGAACATAAAAAAACCACGCACGGTTTCACTGGGCGCAGGCGAGTCCACAACGTTCGCGAGACCCGGAGTGCACTTTTGCACGAATGCCCTTGCGCCGGTTTTCGGCGGCGGCGTTTGCGCGAGCGTGGGCGAGTGTGAGACTGAACTCGCTGAGTAGTCGGGGATGTGCACGGCGAACAGCGGCGTCTTTGGGGGTGGCTGTTGGTGGCACTTTGCGGTGGCGGCCAATTCGAGTTCGTTTTCTTTGTTGTTGTTGAGCGTGAGTAGCTCGTCGATGTGGGTGACGATGGTTGGCTCGTTTTGGATCGAGTCTCCGCTACCGGGCGCATCCATAATGGTGGACCGATGCTTATTTTCAAATTTCAGCACCAATGTTTTTCACGCTGCTTCAATCTGCAATGCAATGCGTGAAAGATCAAACATAATAATCGCAGAAAAGGGAGAATCAAGATTTAACAATATCAACGTATCAAACACAGAACGTATCATTCGATTAATAACCAAACCAAAATATCACATCAACGGGTTGTTGAACCCCAAAACTATAAACAATACTCCGCTCCACCATTCAACAAAACAATAAACTTTTATTCGTCTGTGAAAAAAAGAAAGCCACGAAAGAAAACCATTGTCTGCGAGACGTTTTGAAAACTCAGAACTCACTCAAACTGTAACAACAAGTGGCGCTGAAATCAGTTCAGCCAATCTTCAAAACGTCACGCAAACATAACAAGGAAAAAACAACACCTTTTTTCAAAGACACATAAATTCAGATTCAGAATCACAGAATACGGCAGCTTCGCTCACGTCTCTTATCAGCTTATCGACCGGAAATCAGATAATAGATCACGAGAAAAACAACGAGAGAAAACAGAATCAAGTAGCACATGAAACGGTTGCCTGAAAAATTGGATAAAAAGTTCCGAGACAGTCAGAATCGAAAAACAAATTGATTTTCAGTTTATAAGACACAAACCTCCAGATTTTGACACAATGCCCAATCTCCTCATCGTGGCCTGCAACACGTTGCCGGAGGCATCGAAATCGCTGTCCTAAAATAAACCAACTCATTCGTTCATTTCATAAACATTGCTGCTCTTTTGGATTCATTTTTACCAAACGCAAAGCACGGTTCGGGTTGTGAAAATGTATGAGCACCGAAGATCAACAAAACACCATGCTCATGTCTCACTCAGCAAATAAACGTCGGTCCAAAACTTCGCCTCACGCACCATTTCACCCAGGACTTTGTTTTGATTGCGCACTTCATCGCCAATTTGTATTGACAACTAAAAAAATAGAAACCCAATACTGAAAGGCATTGAAACGAATATTCAATCTTTAACTGACAAACGAAACAGTGCTGCAAGCCTGCAAAATAGAGCACAGTGATACGGATTCATGAAATTTTTGAAATTGAAATACCACTCACTTCTTTCAAAGCACTTGTTTTATTCAGCAGCTTTTCCGTCAATTCATTGTTTTCCTGTTCCAAATAATTTGACGACGACGCCATGATTCTTTCATTTGAACCTAAACAAATTTCAACGTGAAAACTACAAACTAATCGACTTTTCATGACGGGGGAACGGTAAGAACAGTAAACACTGTGAGTGAATGTAAAAACGAAAAAAACTTAACAAACAATTTTATTAACTGATACATTATCTTAAAAAAACTCAATTATATTTTTAATATTTGCGCCGCTGTTAGCGGTAGAATAAAATTGAATGAATGAATGAACAAAAAAATTCTGTCACCTCTTGTGCGATTGTGCATCGTTTTTCGTTCACTTTCTCAAGTCTCTTCCAGTTTTATTTAATTGGTTCATACACTATCACTTAATATCAGCGGCGGCGGCGGCACCAGGAGGAGAGGAAACATAACCGAACCGAACTCGCTAAACCGAAAGCCAGCGAGCGTCGACGACGACGATCAAAATTCGGATCATAAGATGAGGAGATGTTTTCTTCCGTTTTTTCTGTCTGACTGATTCTAAAATATCAGCCAGCATTCAGCAACTTAGAAAGGAAATCAAAATTATCATTTAACAAAAGTGTTTCTTTTTGTTGGTTAAGTTTTTTCAAAAACCACTACTGACTGGACTGCCACGTCATTGTGGGTGAATATTAAAAAAACCATGGTGTATAAAAACACCATGAGATAACAAAACCATGTGTATATTTTAACCACCAAAATCCTGGAAACTGAAAAGCTAAATAAACCATGGTGTAAAAAAACACCATGATTTTTTAAATGGCTGTATTCGACGTTTAAAGGCTGCCAGCAGTGAGATTTAGCACTAAAATAAAAAAACGGCATTGATTTATGATCGTCAACTCCAGAAAAGCGAATGACACTTCCTTTTTTTGTTTTTTTAAGAGCCATGTATATGGGCGTCGAAGGGCTGGTTAACTGTTTTTTTCCTGCACGTGGTTTGGATGAAAAGTCAGAAAGCCGGCGACGGAGTTTGGCTTCCATTAGTTCCATCCATTTTCACGTGGAGAAATCGGTTGAGCGCAGCGCCGGCAGAGTCGCGTGTTCAAAAATTTTTTGCCGTTGATGCTGCGTGTGGAAATAAACGCTGAACATTGAACATTTTTTTGAAAATAACTGAGCCGAAAAACTTTCTCAGATAGATATATTCGAAAAAAATTTTTGGGGGGCGCCCCCCCCCCCAGCCCCCCTCCCCTAGAACAACTATGTCGCCTAGATCACGATTTCCTTGGCCGATTTCGACGATCGATAGCTCAATCAACTCAGCAGAGCATCCGGAACACGCTAATGTGTCGTTTATGATTAGTTTTTGTTTCATTCAACAATGGTTCGTGTGCAATAAAAAATATGAAAAAACACACAACACCAATTTATGGTGGTGTGTGATTTTTTCGATTTTCAGAAAACCGCCGAAACAAACCACAAACGACATATCACCGTGTTCCTGGTGCTCTGCTGAGTTGATTGAGCCATCGATCGCCGAAATCGGTCCAGCACAGCGCCGGCAGAGTCGCGTGACAGGTCGGCGCACAAGACACATGACGTGGAACGCACGTATTGCCAACATATAACGTCGCCCAGATCACGATTTCCTCGGCCGATTTTGACGATCGACGGCTCAATCAACTCAGCAGAGCATCCGGAACACGATGATGTGTCGTTTGTAGTAAGTTTTTGTTTTACTGAACATTGGTTGATGTGCAATAAAAATTTTGTGAAAAAACACAAAACACCAATTTATTGGGATTTGTGAGTTTTTCGATTTTCAGAAAACCGCCGAAACAAACCACAAACGACATATCACCGTGTTCCTGGTGCTCTGCTGAGTTGATTGAGCCATCGATCGCCGAAATCGGTCCAGCACAGCGCCGGCAGAGTCGCGTGACAGGTCGGCGCACAAGACACATGACGTGGAACGCACGTATTGCCAACATATAACGTCGCCCAGATCACGATTTCCTCGGCCGATTTTGACGATCGACGGCTCAATCAACTCAGCAGAGCATCCGGAACACGATTATGTGTCGTTTGTAGTAAGTTTTTGTTTTACTGAACATTGGTTGATGTGCAATAAAAATTTTGTGAAAAAACACAAAACACCAATTTATTGGGATTTGTGAGTTTTTCGATTTTCAGAAAACCGCCGAAACAAACCACAAACGACATATCACCGTGTTCCTGGTGCTCTACTGAGTTGATTGAGCCATCGATCGCCGAAATCAGTCCAGCACAGCGCCGGCAGAGTCGCGTGACAGGTCGGCGCACAAGACACATGACGTGGAACGCACGTATTGCCAACATATAACGTCGCCCAGATTACGATTTCCTTGGCCGATTTCGACGATCGACGGCTCAATCAACTCAGCAGAGCACCCGGAACACGATGATGTGTCGTTTATGGTTAGTTTTTGTTTCATTCAACAATGGTTCGTGTGCAATAAAAATTTTGTGAAAAAACACACAACACCAATTTATGGTGGTGTGTGATTTTTTCGATTTTCAGAAAACCGCCGAAACAAACCACAAACGACATATCACCGTGTTCCTGGTGCTCTGCTGAGTTGATTGAGCCGTCGATCGTCGAAATCGGCCGAGGAAATCGTGATCTGGGCGACGTTATGTGTTGGCAATATGTGTGTTTCACGTCATGTGTCTTGTGCGCCGACCTGTCACGCGACTCTGCCGGCGCTATGCTGGGCCGATTTCGACGATCGATAGCTCAACCAACTCAGCAAAGCATCCGGAACACGGTGATATGTTGTTTGTGGTTTGTTTCGGCGGTTTTCTAAAATTCGAAAAAATCACAAATCACAATAAATTGGTGTTTTGTGTTTTTTCACAAAATTTTTATTGCACATCAACCAATGTTCAGCTAAACAAAAACTTACCACAAACGACACATCATCGTGTTCCGGATGCTCTGCTGAGTTGATTGAGCCGTCGATCGTCGAAATCGGCCGAGGAAATCGTGATCTGGGCGATGTTATGTGTTGGCAATACGTGCGTTGCACGTCATGTGTCTTGTGCGCCGACCTGTCACGCGACTCTGCCGGCGGTGTGCTCGACCGATTTCGACGATCGATGGCTCAATCAACTCAGCAGAGCATCAGGAACACGATGATGTGTCGTTTGTGGTTTGTTTCGGCGGTTTTCTAAAAAATCGTAAACGACACATCATCGTGTTCCGGGTGCTCTGCTGAGTTGATTGAGCCGTCGATCGTCGAAATCGGCTGAGGAAATCGTGATCTGGGCGACGTTATGTGTTGGCAATACGTGCGTTTCACGTCATGTGTCTTGTGCGCCGACCTGTCACGCGACTCTGCCGGCGCTGTGCTCGACCGATTTCGACGATCGATGGCTCAATCAACTCAGCAGAGCATCAGGAACACGATGAGGTGTCGTTTGTGGTTTGTTTCGGAGGTTTTCTGAAAATCGATAAAATCACACACCACCATAAATTGGTTTTGTGTGTTTTTTCATAAATTTTTCATTGCACACGAGACAATGTTGAATAAAACAAAAACCAACCACAAATAACACATGGTCGTGTTTCGGATTGATTAAGCCGTCGATCGTCGAAATCGGCTGAGGAAATCGTGATCTGGGCGACCTGACCAATTCAACGATGACAACCACATTCATTTGTGGTCATTTCAATTTGTTTTCATCAAATCTGATTCAATTTTCGCCCACATATGTCGTTTCCATGTGATTTTCAGTAGAATTAATAATTGTGGTGTTTTTATGTGCATGGTGTTTTTAGCATTTCCCATTTTGAAAAATACCATGGTGTTTTTATACACATGGTTTTTATATCGCATGGTGTTTTTTTACACCATGGTGTTTTTTTACGCAACCGTCATTGTGTTTAAGTGCAACACGAACGATATTTATAGTTGATTTAGATTTTATATATAAACAAAAGCAACCGAAAGAAAACGTAGTTCATCAAAGGGGTTGGGTAAACGTAAGAGGCGTCGCGTCGTACCACAAAAATCTCAAACTATTAATATTTTCAATTTTTTAATAGTTTTAGCCCATTTTTGAGCATTATAAATGACAAATGTCCCAACCGACTTGAGTTTGATTACTAGTCAGTTCTTTAAACATCAAAATCAATTTGGTTGGTGACTATTATACTAGTTTTTATTATAAAGGCAAAAAGTGGGCCAAAAACAAGTTTTTTCTTCAATTTTTGTGCAAAAGTATTGCACGATCAAGAAACAAAACAGATAATCAAAGTCTGCAGGTCTAGGGTGTTAGTCTGGTGTATAATTTAGCTAAACGCCACAATTATGCGGCAAAAAGGCTTTAGGCTTAGATCTTCCGCTTCCCTCTTTACAAGAACTATGACTGTGGTAACAAGCTAGCGAGGTGAACTCAAAGTTTACTCGTTTTCGCATGTTCAATTTATTATGTTCAGTTGCTTCACAAATTTGCATTGAGATTCTTTTCGAACACGTATTTCACAAGTGTGGCATAAAAATAAAAATTGGTAGACCGGTTTCACAGAGAGTACACGTTGCTGTTCTAAATACAAGCGATAAACAAAATTTATGATTGACAGAAGTTAAAATAGCAAACAAATAGTACCGTATTACCTCTATTAACCCCCCCCCCAAATTAAACCCCCCCAAAATAAACCCCCACCTCCTCGACAAGTTTTCAAATAATCCCCCCCCCCAAAAATAAACCCCCATGGGGATTTATTAGAAACCTGTTTGAAACACATACCTAGCGAATTCAGTGGCTGAATGCAGTGACATTGGTGAAATTGTGCTACCAAAGGCCCCAAAGGGATGAGTTAGTGGTAATTTCATTACAAAAGGCTGTTACAAAAGGAAATCTCTGTGAAAAGTAGAAGTTTCTGCGACTTCCTTCCTGCCATGGAAGGTATTTTTGCCATTTTGCCCACCCCTAAAAATGGTTTCCAAATAACCCCCCCCCCAAAAATAAACCCCCCCCCCCCAAAAATAAACCCCCACCCCCAGAAGTCGCTGAAGAAATAAACCCCCATGGGGGTAATACGGTAATTATACACCATTATGTGCAGCAAAAGCAAAATACAAGACACAAAATGCAACAAATAGGAAATAACGACCACCACACAGCCTTCAGTCTCAAACAGACAAAAAGCAAAAGATTATTTCGACGATAAAATACAATTCAAAAATACATAGGCCATAAATACACGGCGTTCCAAAATCATGCAATCAAATCTGTTTGTTTAGCACCGTGTCGTTTGACGGCGATGCACAAAGCAAAGCGATTCCATCATCAGACCGCTTCAACCGCGTTCTCGTAGCTCGGCGGTGGCGGACACAACGGATTGCTGAGTGCGTTCGTCACGGTGTCGTCGACGCGGGGGGGTTGTTTGTGTTTGCTTCTAGTGTTGGGGGCGTAGGGGGGTGGGGGGGGATGGATGTTGTACAGTTTATTAAAATTGTGAAGTGAGTTGGTGGAAAAAGGTTTGGGTGTGAGTGGTTTGGGTTGTTTTTTGGTTGAGGGTGGGGGGAAAAAAAATAAAATATGAATAAAAAAAAAAAAAAAAAAGGAAAGGGTATTATCTAAAAATGCGGGAGACGCATATAAAAGGAGGAATATGGCCTTGTGTAAGCAGTGAAAGACTTGGCTCGACAACGCTTTTCAAGTCTCTGATGTGGTACACACGGATACAAGTACATAAGAGTTATATTTTTGCGCCGCGTTTGCTGTTTAAAAGCTTGCTGAAAAGCGTAAAAACTTTGAAGTTATTTTTCAATTGTCCTCTTCAGTTTAGTCTAAAATCACACCATGTGCGAAATTCTGTAAATTCTGTGCAAAAACAGAAACATCAGAAATTGCAAAATATTGCTGCATGTAGCTTTATCGTTGTTGTTGTTGTTGTTGTTGTTTTGTTGGGATTTTTAGGCGATGTTTTTAGCCAGGGCTAACCCAGAGAAGCGTACAGAACGCCATTGAGTAGGGCGCCCATTGAGTTTTCTCTGTCATTAAGTGCCTACATACCCCTCGGCGGGGCTCGATCCCCCGAGCGCACAGACTGTAGTCTAACGCACTACCACCAGGCCACGAGGGTGACAATTGTTGTTGTTGCTAACGTACGCACCGCTGTGCATACAGCAGCACCAGTGCAAAAAGTGTTGTCTTTCGTTGATTTTCACCCTTTTTACCAAACTCTTGTGACAGGATAAACCGGTGAGTCATTGCCACAGAAGGAGACCTTGCGTTCCCCAACGCCTCTGCGATACACTTTGTGCAAACCAGTGTCAGCGATCTAAAGTCTGATCGTTATTTTAGTGGTTTTAGTGGTCGCTAAATGCTAGAAAAAAAGCAAATGTGAAAGTTTCATTTGTCTACAATGTACGAGGGTTGCCACTTCCAACCGAAATAAAAAATAAACGGCGCAAAAATATGACTCTTATGTACTTGTATCCGTGTGTACCACATCAGAGACTTGAAAAGCGTTGTCGAGCCAAGTCTTTCACTGCTTACACAAGGCCATATTCCTCCTTTTATATGCGTCTCCCGCATTTTTAGATAATATTCTGACTTTTACATAAGCCCCGAAGGTCGGACCAAAATCACAATACGTTGGTCACACATTCTTCTAAACCCCGGACAACTCAGGTTTTTCATTTTTCGTTTTTAGGCCAATTTCGCCTATGCTATTTCTACGGCCCATTCGCCCAAAATCGTCACGATTCAGTACCTAGAATTGCTCACATAAGAAAACTGACCCAAAAGCAGTGATCGGCGGTTGAATTACCCTGGAAAACACAGTTTTCTTGTTTTTCATTTCTGGACCGGTTTCACTAAATTCCACGGCCGATTCGCCCGAAATCGTCACGATTCGGAATCTAAAGTTGCTCACGTAAGAAAACTAACCCAAAATCTGTTATCAGCGCATTGAATTACCCCGGAAAACACAGTTTTCTTGTTTTTCATTTTTGGACCGATTTCGCCAATTTCCACGGCCGATTCGCCCGAAATCGTCACGATTCAGTACCTAGAATTGCTCACATAAGAAAACTAACCCAGAATCCGTGATCAGCGCATTGAATTACCAAGGAAAACACCGTTTTTTGTTTTTCATTTCTGGACCGATTTCGCCAATTTCCACGGCCGATTCGCCCGAAATCGTCACGATTCAGTATCTAGAGTTGCTCACATAAAAAAACTAACCCAAAATCCGTGATCAGCGCATTGAATTACCCTGAAAAACACCCTTTTATTGTTTTTCGTTTCTGGGCCGTTTTCGCCAATTTCCACTGCCGATTCGCCCGAAATCGTCACGATTCAGCACCTAAAGTTGCTCACGTAAAAAAACTAACCCAACATCTGTTATCAGCGCATTGAATTACCATGGAAAACACCG
The DNA here is from genome assembly GCA_030248135.1 of Theristus sp. LFF4_11. Lineage (NCBI taxonomy): Eukaryota > Metazoa > Nematoda > Chromadorea > Monhysterida > Xyalidae > Theristus > Theristus sp. LFF4_11. The sequence continues at coordinate 17,475 of JASANC010003039.1, forward strand.
TTGTTTTGGTTTTTCATTTTTGGACCGATTTCGCCAATTTCCACGGCCGATTCGTCCGAAATCGTCACGATTCAGTACCTAGAATTGCTCACATAAGAAAACTAACCCAGAATCCGTGATCAGCGCATTGAATTACCATGGAAAACACCGTTGTTTTGGTTTTTCATTTCTGGACCGATTTCGCCAATTTCCACGGCCGATTCGCCCGAAATCGTCACGATTCAGTATCTAGAGTTGCTCACTTAAAAAACTAACTCAAAATCCGTGATCAGCGCATTGAATTACCGTGAAAACACCATTTTCTTGTTTTTCGTTTCTAGACCGATTTCGCCAATTTCAACGACCGATTCGCTTGAAATCGTCACGAATCAGCATCTAAAGTTGCTCACGTAAGAAAACTAACCCAAAATCCGTGATCAGCGCATTGAATTACCCTGGAAAACACCATTTTCTTGTTTTTCGTTTCTAGACCGATTTCGCCAATTTACACGGCCGAATCGCCCGAAATCGTCACGATTCAGCATCTAAAGTTGCTCACGTAAGAAAACTAACCCAAAATCCGTGATCAGCGCATTGAATTACCCTGGAAAACACTATTTTCTTGTTTTTCGTTTCTAGACCGATTTCGCCAATTTCCACGGCCGATTCGCCCGAAATCGTCACGATTCAGCATGTAAAGTTGCTCACGTAAGAAAACTAACCCAAAATCCGTGATCAGCGCATTGAATTACCCTGGAAAACACCATTTTCTTGTTTTTCGTTTCTAGACCGATTTCGCCAATTTACACGGCCGATTCGCCCGAAATCGTCACGATTCAGCATCTAAAGTTGCTCACGTAAGAAAACTAACCCAAAATCCGTGATCAGCGCATTGAATTACCCTGGAAAACACATTTTTCTTGTTTTTCGTTTCTGGACCGATTTCGCCAATTTCCACGGCCGATTCGCCCGAAATCGTCACGATTCAGCATCTACAATTGCTCACGTAAGAAAACTAACCCAAAATCCGTGATCAGCGCATTGAATTACCCTGGAAAACACCATTTTCTTGTTTTTCGTTTCTAGACCGATTTCGCCAATTTCCACGGCCGATTCGCCCGAAATCGTCACGATTCAGCATCTAAAGTTGCTCACGTAAGAAAACTAACCCAAAATCCGTGATCAGCGCATTGAATTACCCTGGAAAACACCCTTTTCTTGTTTTTCGTTTCTAGACCGATTTCGCCAATTTCCACGGCCGATTCGCTCGAAATCGTCACGATTCAGCATCTAAAGTTGCTCACGTAAGAAAACTAACCCAAAATCCGTGATCAGCGCATTGAATTCCTACGGACTAGACCTTTTTCCTATTATTTTTCGTAGCTCAGACAAAATTTGTAAGAGTGAAAAGCTGATACCCAGTCGAAATGCTACGAACTGTAAAAAATGCACAATTTTGACGAAAAAAATGCCCGGGCAAAAAAAAATTTCACAATCTACGGATGAAATTACCCCAGGAAACATTTTTGTTCGACTGTGAAAGTGTCGCAGGTAAAAATTGAAAGGGCGCACACTTAAAACCAGGTGAAAACCCTGCGAACTTTTAAAAATGCCCAATTTTTTACCCAAAACAAGGTCTGGGTAAAAAATTAATTCGATTTTCAAAATCTCCGGATGGAATTACCCCAGGAAACATTTTTGTTCGACTGTGAAAGTGTCGCAGGTAAAAATTGAAAGGGCGCACACTTAAAACCAGGTGAAAACCCTGCGAACTTTTAAAAATGCCCAATTTTTACCCAAAAACAGGGTCTGGGTAAAAAATTAACCCAATTTTCAAAATCTCCGGATGGAATTACCCCAGGAAACATTTTTGTTTGACTGTGAAAGTGTCGCAGGTAAAAACTGAAAGGGCGCACACATGTTGATTACCGTAAAGTCTTGCATATAAGGTTCCTCCCACTTATAAGACCCCCACCAAAAAGTGGGCGGAATGTCACACGGCGGGAAACCAAAAAATTCAAAATTTTGACATGGTCGAAATCCTACCCCGTTTATAAGGCCCGGAATTCCTAATGTTCGCTTTATAAGACCTCCTCCCACTTATAAGGCTGTCACGCAAAATTCCACTTTTTTCAGAAATTTTTGATTTTTAAATTTTTATAAGGAGACCTTATATGCAAGACTTTACGGTACATACCAGAAAAAAAAGGACAAAGGGAAATAAGTAACACGATTTTCAGAATAGGTTTTTCGTGTCTAGAGCGTATGAAAAATCGTCCGATGAAAATTTTTTCGCGGCTCCAAGCACAACTTTGGGTGTTCGTTTCGTGTGCACAGAACCAAGTTTGTGGCTTATACTATGCTCGCTGCAGGGCAGCGAGAAAGTTTGAAAAACGCGCGCGAGGGGAAAACGGCTCATATTATGCGTGATGCGCGGTCCGCTCGCTGACGCTCGCTCGCGCATCCGCATGATTGCCTATATTGTTCACAGTTTCACTGGTATAAAATCAACACGAAAACGAGCGCGAACGGGCCATTTCTTTGTTGATTTACCGTCAGCTGGTAGCCCGTTGACGCATTCCAACTGGCAGAATTCTCCCGTGAATGGCAGCGGACATTCGCATTCGCCGTGTGCGTCTTGTGTCAAAGTGCCATTATTGAGGCATTGTCTCCGCTCGCACTTGTCACCGTCCCAATACTTATTGCACGAACACTTAGAACCGTCAAAATGACCCTTTTCTAAAATAATCGTAAGAAGTGAATGAACTTTGGGTACATACAGTCGAACTCTAAATTGCAGGGAATCGGCTCATTGGTTGGTGGCCACGTGATGCATGCTTTCTGTGCAGGCATTGCTGTGGAGCGTCGTCTTGTTGTCCTGCACAGAAAGCATGCATGCTCGTGTGACCTCCAACCATCAGCTGATTGCCTATAATTTGGAGTTCGACTGTAGTGTCATAAAAAAGGCTTAAGCGAATCACCAACTTTGAAAATACAAAAGAACCGAATGCCCTTCGGACGTTATACTTAACCGGATTTGCATTTCTCCAAGTCGCAGGTCGTAGTCCACGGCAGCCCACAATGGGTCAGACAGAACATGTGCCGTTGGTAGTCGTTGGACGACGCGACCGACAACTGCTGCCCGATTCCAAGAAGCCCTCGACATTCGGCAAGCTGCTTGTCTTGATTTATCAGACCAGATATGTGGCCATCGGTCGTTGATTCATTTGCTGCGGTTGGGTGCGCAACAAAAGTCAACAGTAGCACCGATGCGTGCCTGAGTGCTGCGGTGCGTTCCATGTTGGGCGTCTTTTTTTCGGGCTGAGCTAAAAAATTGGAAAATATTTTAAAGCGAGTGATGAAGCGAGTTTCTTTTCTGTTTTTGTCCTAAACTAATAACAAAAAATAAACTGCGAAATCCATTGCAGTAAACGAAACAGTTCTGCAAAAATGAAATAAACCGAACAACGGGGAAAACAAAAGCGTGCCGTTCGATAAACTTGTTTACAAATTAGAAACAAAACATGAACAGTTCGCAATGCTGCATGAATGCGAACAGTGACTCACTCAGGCTGCTTTTCCTATCGAGGCTCAGTATTAGCTTCATCACACAATGTTCCGAGCCAGCAGCAGACAGCACAGCGACAACATTATAACGTGACGTGACGTTAGCATAACGTCATTTTTATGCATATACTAAAAAAGTGTTCGTTCCGTTCGTTTCAAAAAAAGAGAAAGGCAATGCGCGCCTGTGAAAGAGAATGGTCGATAAATTGCGACAGGACGTGAGTGCATGGAAGTTCATTTCCTTTTTTACGTTAGCACAGTGCTCGGCACGGCACACTCTGTTCAATTTTGTTTTTGCGCATTGACCTTTGTTTCGACAGAGAATATAAAACCGTAGTTTTGGAAAAGGAATGAACCTGATCGGTGTGTTTCATTTTTTTAGATTTGTGATTCCTGATTTAAAAAAATTGCTTCTGAGTTATTTCTATTATTTATTTTTTATCTTGGCAGTACAAAAAACCAACGAAATAATAATGCTTTGTTTGCACCATTGCATAAAACTTCTGGCAAACGACAGAAAAATGTGGCCAACAAAATAAACTGCAACAGAAAAACACAAAATACAAAAGCAAAGCGCAGATAAAAATATGATAATGTACCCGGAATGCGATTGAGAAATGTACAAAAACATAAAGTTTGTAAAAAGCCGTTTAACTGCAAACCTTTGGTGGCTGTAACAACAATAAATCGGCACCACATGCAGTCGAACTCTTAATTATAGGGAATCAGCGTAGTCGGCGGTGATCACGTGATGCATGCTTTCTGTGCAGAAATTGCTGTGGGGGAGGAGTTTGGTTTGCACAGAAAGCACGCATCACGATCACCAAATCACCAACCAATCAGATAATTCCCCATAATTTAGAGTATCACCAATTTTTATCAGTCACCATCACCAAAGTCCACCATGGCCACAGCCTCGTCGTAATCGGGGGGCAGACTCATTCCATCTTCATCAACTCGTCTGCCCAATTTCTTTTGATTCACCACTTGACGTCGTTGCTGCTCAATGCGCCCGGTTGAAGTCGTCGCTCGATTCTGACTTTGCGTTGTCGCCAAGCTTTCGGACTGAAATTTTGAAATGTTTTAGCATGTCTTATGTTTTCTGTTTGAGGAACATGTTGTTTGGTCAATCAACGATCCCAATATGCTCAATCAACCTATTTTCCGCTGGCAGGTGATCATGCCATACCAGGTCAGAACAGTCTCGGAAAAAAGGACAGTCAAACCAGATCCGCCGGTTAAACTAGTGGGACTAGTCTTGCCAACATACAGTAAAAAGGTTTGTGGCTTCGGAGACCTACAATGTTTCTAATTTGACCGGGTATGGCATTTAACTAAAATGTTTTGGTGCAGTGTTATGACGGCTGTAAAAGTAAGAAGAAGAAAAACTTTAAACGATTTGACGGTCGAACGTACAAGACTCTTCTGTGTCCATCGGTTTCGAATCAGCCCCACAAGCATGAGAACAATGAAAAACGAGCCAATCACGTAGGCAGCGGACACTGCGTTGCCACTGATCCAATCCAGCAGGTTCAACTGCTCACAATACTGACCCTCGTAACCTGGCAACAAAGTATCCCGTTTTTTACAGTCGCTGCTACAGTAACTGAAGTACATCATACGGTATTGCAGAAGTGGGATGCTATTTTCAGTATTCAAATGTGCCGTTTTCTCGGTTCCCGCGACATTCAAGAGCCCAGCCAGTCCGCACACAAACAAAACTGCCCCAAACATCATCCGCTGCAACGTTACCTTGCTGACAGCTGTAACACGCATTTCCCATTTCGTTCACAACACCACGATGTTGACAGCTGATTCGCTCGCAGCGACTGCCGGTGTAATATGGATCGCACGAGCAACTGCAATCATGAGCGCGAGATTTTGGACGACAAAACAGACTTGGTTCAAAAGTTTCGCGCGGATTAACAGAAAAGAACGAAAACTGAAAACTAAAAAACTCACCCGTATTCTGAGTTGAGCCAGTCCCCATTGACGCAGTATCGCTCGTCACACTGGTCGCCTGACCAACCGGGCTCGCATAAGCAGCCTTGCTGGTCTGATGAGAAAAATTTGGGATTTCAGTAACATTACAGGATAGGGCTGAATGGGTCACCCAGCAAGCACAGGTACTTAGTGCAGGTCTTCAAACAATACCCGAAACAGCCAATTGAACCTGCTTTAAAGTTCTGAAGGCAGAAGTGCACGCGAGTTTTCGACTTCACCTTTTCTTGGATGACCGTAATCGCATTTCAGCTGGCAGAATTCGCCCGCAAACGATGCTTCACATTCGCACTTGTCCAACTTTATCGAATCGGTTCCATTTTTCGTCGACCAAACTTTCAATGTTCCATTATTGGCGCACACCTTTTGGTCGCAGTTTTCGCCCGCCCAGTATTCCTTACAGGCACATCCGTACCCGGTGAAATAACCGTTGGCTAAAAAATAGTAAAATAAAAATAGAATAGTAAAAAAGTAAAAGAATGAAATAAAAAGGGAAAAAATATAAATAGTACATCAAAGCGAGTTTCTTTCTAAAAGCTAATGTTTCATGTAAGTTTATTGGCAGTGTTCTTTTTCAGATATAAAAATATTCAGAGTATGACAGTTTTCCGACTTCAAACTATGCCAAACCAACCAAGTTCACACTTTCTCATGTGGCATTTATTGAAGTAACACGACAAACAGTAGAGCTGCGCCTCCACTACGCCGTCCTCCGAGTACGATTCCGTCGGCATTCTGTCTAATTTCAGAATGTCTTGGCATTGATGCGAGGTGTATGTTTTCTGGTTGCCGTCACCGTCACGTTCGGATGAAGCCGCTGATTCATTAGCAGCCAATTGAAGAATTACGGAGACCAGAATGAACACGCAAACGTCATAAACAGAGACGACGATGTTCGGGGTCATGTTACTGTTCAGTTTGCTCGAATTTTTATTTGCACTTTCAATTTTTCTGGAAAGACTAACAACAAATAAAGGCAAAAAAAACGCTCAATTCAAAATTATTAAAAAAACGAATTCAGAACGTTTGAACGCACGACAACAAAAATGTACGTGGCCAAATTTCGCGTAGTATTTTTGAAAATGGCCATAAGTGACTCATTGTTGGATATTCCGTGAAGTGCACCGAAAAGAAGTCTCAACAAAAATCCATCAATCTGTTTACTTGCGGAAGTAGCGCCGCCCGTACTGACTCAGCCAGCTAGCCTTCCGAAAGTACATGTTCTATTCCAAATAATGCGAATACCCAGGAAAGCTGCGTATGTGGATGACGTGACGAGAACGTCATGCTGCTTGAAAATTGTCACTATCCATACAAGACTCCGGTGCCATGCCACTAAATAAATCGATACGCCCAAGCGAAAAGCTAAAAAACTGTCTACGCCACATGTGGTGTTTTGTTTTTGCGTGTTTTTTAGTTTCTGCCGAAAGCTTTTGAACGATGAAGTTGAAATGAACGTTTATCGACCATAAACGTTGTCATAAACACTCAGAAAACGGAGCTACAAAACTGAAACGGCTACTAGAGTCAGGCGCAATTTTAGAAGCCACCTTAGTGAAGTTCAAAAATAAGAATGTCACTATTGCAATGTGCAACAACACGTTTTCAAGTCAGATAAACAAAAAAACCGTCTTACACACACATCACACATAACAACGGTCAGCCTAATTCTTGCCCAAGGTTTTCTCGCATCTCGGCACGACCAGCGCGTCCGGCGCCAGATAGCTGGCAAAGGTGACGTTGCTGACGCGACTGCCAACGGTCAACTCGACCGTCAGGTCCGTCTGAACGCGGTACGTCAGTTGGTTGTGCAGATCGGTGAACTCGACGTCGCTCACCGAGTAACGGAACAGTTTCCTCTTTTGTACGCTCAGCGGTCGACGGCCGATCTCCACGGTGCACCGGCGGTAGTCGGACGTTTGTATCAGTTTCGCCTGCACGCTGGCACGGCGAAACGGCAGGTCGGACGTGTAGTAGCGAACGACGGCGGCGTCCTGCGTCAATCGCTCGTGCAGCATCGCGGCACGCAGCGGCTTACGGGCGCACTGCGACTGCGGACCGCGGCAGGATCTGAGAATGAAAACGTGTGACGTCAGGGACTATGGTGCACGAACAAATGGTATTGTACTACCGACTAAATGACAGTCCGCCAACACTGTGTTCAGTCAACAGTGGCCTAATTGTTCAAGGTCTGGGCCAACCGTGTACTCGACTTCGCGTCTGGCCGAAAATCCGGCATCGTCAATAAAGATCATGCATGATAAGATGCAGAATGCCAAAAACGTGTGATGTTAGGGACTTTGTAACCGTGTCGATTTTGAGAACATGTATATTTGGCCACACCACAGTTTTAGCTTATTGGCTGTAAAATTCGTGATTAGTTAAAAAAAATCACGAAACAACAACATTTCAAACCTAATGAGCGTATCATGAAGACAGTAGATCGCCTCGCCGTCCATATCGCTCGTATAGCGCAGTACAAGTCTCACATGATACCAAGCGTCTTGCACAATGCCAAACTCCGTGATGTCCACAGCTTTCGCGAACATTGTTTCATCCGGCAGCAACTGCGTCAAATTGTCGTACAGGCCCGACTCTAAATTCATCATGAAATGCGTCAACACCAGCCCGTGGTCGGAAATCAACGCCAATTGGACGGTCTTGGTGTGCGTCGGCACGATCAGCTTCCACACTGAGAACTGCTCGTCTTCAGTTCCTTTGTCCCCACTGGCATCAGTTTGTTCTGTTGTTGTTTCATGGTCGTCATAATCTTGGTCATAGTCGTCTGCGCGTACATTGTTGCTGTCCACATCGTCGTCGAGACCTGCCAATGACGGTGACTTGGGAGTTGCACTTTGTTGAATCAGCGGATCAAAAAAGCGGAACTCTCTGTTCAGCACACCGGACGGATCGAACGTGGTCGACGTTTCTTCGTCGTCTCCCACTGAATCCTGCCTGAGTTTCGTGTTCAGGAACACTTGATGATGCGGTTTTTCGTGATCATGCTTTCGATTTGTCGGTCGACGCTTCACCAGTCGCCCATCGTTGTTCAACGGTCGTAGAAACTCGCTGGACGCCGGATTCAAACGATACTTCGCGTTCCACTGCGCGCGAGGCAGCCGCTCACTGTGGTCAAAGTAGACGAGTCCGTGCTCGTTGGGGCAGGTGCCTTCGGTGATCGCTCCGTTCTGCACGACCACCACCGCAAAGACAGTGAAAGAGTAGAACGCAAAGTGGAAATGCATGATCTTTCAGATACTTTTGTGTGTGGAAAACGTGGAGGCGAAATTCTGTGCAAATTGTTAAGATATCACAACTGAAATTGAAACTCGAAGCAAAGAAAACGTGAAATCACGCGCATGTTTCCGCGATACGTTGTCATGATTTCTGACTCAGTGCATCTGCAACGTTTTTTCTGGTGTGAAATTGTTGCACTTTTGCTGCTGAAACTCAAATTCATTTTGTTATTTTTTTTGTTATCGGCAAATAAAACGTTTTTCTTCAGACGTGTTGCTGTTGGGCTGCGATATGTACAATGTTACTCAATACATGTATCCTTTTGTAACTTTTGTGTTTTTATGCAGGTTTTTTGAATTTGTATGCAGTGGACAATTGAGTTTTAAACCATGACACATGTGATTTTCAACATGCATTTTATGTTCAGATCAATAAGAGCAAAGAAGTTTTTTAAACGAATCCTTAACAGTTTCTATTGTGCCCATTCGATAACAAATTGAAATCAGCATTTCTAATAGTGTTTTTGCATCAAGTTCACACCACAAAGAAAGTACTTTTCACTGGCACGGCAGTCACCGAATCAAACCAAATAACAAAAATAGTTTCAGAAACCAAAATACGAGGCAAAATCAAAGTCACTAAACGAAAACTCTAAAGCACTAAAAAATCGAATACCGAAAACCATCACCGCAAGACAATGTGAGCAGCAAAAAACAAAACGAGTCCCAGTTCATCCATCCCCGTGCTGCGCGTACGTGGCGGCCGACTGCACCCACGCGGTCAGTCGTTCGTTGAGCAGCTCCGGATTCAGGAACAGCTGCTGTTGCCGTTGCAGCGGCTCCCCGTCGCCGTGCGGCCGCTGCAGATGCACGGTGTTCGCGTCCGCCACAGCCGCACCGGGCAGCTCGGGTATGAGGAACTGCTTGTGCGTGTGCGCGTTCAACTGCGGGCACGTGACACGATGCTGGTGGTGGCCGTGTTCGGCTGGTGGCACGGCCAGCGGCATATTCGGCGGCTGCTCGGAGCTGAGCGTTGTCGCCGGCGTCAGTGCGCCTTCGGCCTCTGCTGGCGGCCAGTAGCCGCTGGACGTCGTCTGACGGTCGAGTGCGACCAGGTCGGACGGAGTCAGCTCGTGCTCGTGATCGCCAGCGTCGACCATGCTCGCACGACGACTCGACTCCGACTGGAGGTAGGTGCTCAGACGCTCCTGGGGGCGTGTGGAGTTGAGAAACGGGAAATATGAGACATTGATTGAGATGACTATGTGTGCTACCAGCTGCTGGGATAACGGGGCCAGTAAATTGGCCAGTAAAGCGGCTACTAAAATGGCTACTAAAACGCGTTTGGCTAGAAGGCGGCTACCAATGTGGCTGGTTACAAAAACGTATTGACCTACAACGCCGATTCAATGGCATCGCATCATCCCGTATTCCCAGCGACATTGCACACCGTATAAAAAATGCACGAAACGAACCTGGATGCTGCTGCAGGACTGCAGATTTGCGTCGCTGTTTGCGAGCGACTGCGTTTCAATCACCTCAATCGAGGGCACGTTCACGTTTTGCTCGACAGTGCCGTTCGGCACCGAAGAGTTCACTGTGCTCGTGTTTGACGACGAGGGCGCGTTGGCAAACCGGGCTGCAATAAAACGGTGCTTTTCTCACATTACAACTTTTAGGATTTTCGCCCACCCCATGGCGCAAGCTAAAATCGATGGGTGAAAGGCGCTCTGTACATTTTACTGGGAAATCGACCAATTAATTAATTCATGTTCGTTCAAAAACTCTCATGATATAGACAGACAAAGCAACGCACGATGTTCAACCGCCTGCGAAGCCGAGCGAAACTGGCGAAAGTGCGATTTGCGTCGATCGGTCGGCGCCGTGGACGGATGCGATTTCATGTAGATGAAGATGATCTCAATCTGTTTCACGAATCCGTACGAAATCAGCATGTTGGCGGACAGGTGAATCAGCGACGTAAAGATGCTTAGCAGAACGTCCAACGTTGAGAATGGCACTTGATAGCCGATAAGAAAATTTGCCGCCAACGTCAACAAAGCGATGATGTTGACAGCCAGCTGGCGTTTCAGAACACTCGTGAACGTCGTTCGAATATCGATCGGGGTCGTTTCGACGTCCGAGTTCTCGACGATCGCGCTCACTGAGCGACCTGGAAGTGCCAATTGTGAAAGAATCGTGTCGTTAAGGTTCGATAGGCTGAAGAGTTACAGTTAGCACACTTTCAGACAACGAGTTTAGCAGTGGATTATCAGAAACGATGTAACAAATCCGTTCCTTGTTTGAACTTACACGTGCAGTTGATACGTGCATTCTGTGCACGCAAATTCCACCTCCACAGGAATGCCTGCACAGACTGCATGCACCAACCAATCAGCTGGTTTATCATAAATTATCCAGATGGCCTATGTTTAAAATTTTCCGCAGAACTAGAAAACACCACCAAACCGGCCGGTGCCCACCTGGCGGCGGCACGAACGTCGGTCGCATGATCATCGGCAGATGCTGTATGGTGTTCTTGGCACGCTTGACCACCGTCCACAACGCGACCACATTCAGCACGCCCGTGAACAGCAACGCCACCATGGCCACCGGTATCTCGTTGGTCGGCCGCCGCTGGGCGCAATTGAAGCCGGCCAACTCCGGCAGCATGCGCCAGTCGCAGTCGGTGATCAGGTCCATCAACAGCAGCACCACCGCGGACAGCAGCCACGCCCACATGACGCCGACACGAACGAGCGTCCTCTGGCCGTCGTCCCAGTCGAGACATTGCAGGATGTTCAGTAGACTGGCGATGCACAGGTTGGCGCTGGTGCAGAGCACGCACAGCACGGTCAGCGCGCTGAGCGCACGATTCAGAAAGACGAGCGACGCCGCGGCCGGCAGCACGAGATAGGCGATCGTGGGAGTCAGCTGGCACACGGCCAAGTGCACCAGTAGGGCGGTGGGAAACACGTTCGCAGAGAGTGTTCGTCGGTAGAAATTGGTCTTGTAGGGGCGCGCTTGGCGAACACGACGGATGACAGTTGGAATGCGGCAGCAGGGCGGGATCAGAGAAGCGAATGCGGCGATGCTGATGCCAATCCACCAAAAAGCCATTTTTTAGGAAATATGTCAAGTTTGGCAATAGTTCTAATGTTATTGCCACGAAACTGAATAAGAAAACTAAGCCTGATATCTGAAGATGATGAAAACAAGCTGCTTCCGAGCCCCATTTCGCCTCGCATGAATGACTCATTTTGTTGTTAATCCCGGACCTTGGGCGTTTTACCGAGTAGCTGCAGCTTTCATCATAATCGCCTTGATAAGCAAGCAACAAAAAGCATTATCATCCACATGATGCGTTGAAACGACAGCAGTCTGAACATGTTGCTTACACGTGCACAGCGACTTGGGCGATAATTAGCCAATTTAGCTTAGGAGCACCTGTTTTGTTCAAGAAGCGCGTCGTCTAGCTCATACGCGTATATGCCAGCTGGGCTTAACGGAAATTAGCATTTCTGGATGGACACTTATTTGTTTTTTTACTGATTTCCGAGTTTGTTAAATTAAAAATCTTTTAAATTCGTTTTCAGTTGCAAAACGGTGAACATAGTACATTGTACCCGACGACAAAAACAAGAAACTACAAGTCTGCACAAACGAGAAACCAATAATGAAAAACGAACAAAACATTCGCTGAGTGTGGGACCACATGAAAGGAATTTCAAAAAGTCTCAATGAACTTTGTTTGTACAGCATTCAGCGGCGTCTCCTGCGATGACCGTGATTGCCATGATTGTCGCCGGGGTACCCCACGACCATGTCCATCGGTTCGTAGACAATGTCCAACTTTGCGATGATACCGCAGGCGAGCGGCCGACCACTGGCGCCGTTTCGTTGGCTGATCTTCGAGTTCGAAATGCCTAAATCGTCCTCGAACTCGGTGACTGCGATCGCGCGACCGAACACGTTGTTGCGGCCGAACAGCTCGATCCGATCCGAGCGCTTGCTGACGTTCGCGACGCCGTCCGCGGCGACCTCGATGTTGCCGAGATCACCGTTGTGACGGATTCTGCGTGGCATAATAAGGTTCAAATCATCCGTTTCGTTGGTCTTGAGAAGCAAGTGTCCCTTGTTTCGTTTAGTAGTTCACCGATCGACTATGATTTGTCCATGCGACCTATCGGGAGATCGATATTCGCTAAGGCGCGTTTAGCAATTAGATTTTCTTGCGTACGCACGGAGACAGAACTTAAAAAATGGCTACGCGAATTAGAATTTCGTACGCATGACTGTCGTTCGCACGTAACGACTGTTTTGCGCGCATGATTTAGAACGTTGTCCGTGCGCACGCAAAAAAACTTGTGCCCACGCGAATTAGAATTTCGTGCGTGTGACTTACGTCTGTCCGACACGACTGTTTTGCGCACGGGATTTAGAACGACTGTTTGTCCGTGCGTAAAAAGACAAATGCGCACGCGAATTAGAATTTCTTGCGCACGACTGTCCGACGACTTTTTGCTGCTGGCAGCAAAAAGTCGTTCGACAGATGTGCGGAAAAGTTCATATTTTCCAGTGTCTGTTAATTTTAAGTTGAAAATTAAGGTATTTTAGATGTTGGGGCAACGGAAAAAATGCTCAGTTTTATTTGGTGTGTCTACTTGCCTGTTTTGAAAAGAAAGAAAACTGAAATCTACTGGAAACTGTTGTATTTCGTTGTTTGTTTGTTTGTTTGTTTGTTTGCTTCCTGGTTTTGGAGAAGGGGGCTGCTGGTTCCAAAAAAGCAAAACAGCCAAGCCTAAGCCTAAGCCTAAGCTTCTCTGTCACCTGCGCTTCGTCGAGCGAACTGATCAGCGTCGGCGGAGATTTTGGGTCAGCATTTTCCATTTTTGAAAGATCCAAATCAAAATTTGTTCAAATTCAGTTTGTATATACCAAAACTGAAAGAATTTAGATTTTTACATGCGCTTCTTGAGAACACATGTGATAAAAATGCGACGACAAACTGAATGCAAAATGGGGAAGGGGGCATGTTGTTCCAGAGCCGAGGGGTTGGGGGGGGCGATATAGATAGCTGGAGCAAATTTTCCAGATAGAGAGATAGCTGGAAAATTTTGGGGGGGGGGCCGCGGGGGGGCCATGTGACTTTGGGGGGGGGGGGCGGTCAAAATTTTGAAATTTGATAGATAGATAGCTAAAACGCTAAAAAGCTATAAAAACAGCAAAATAATGCTAAAAATACACTAAAAATCGAGTATAAGTGCGTATTTTACCTCAAGTTAGCGAAATTTTCAAGAATTACGAGAAAAAATGGTCAATTTTGGTCAAAAATTGACTCATTTTATGTCTTCGAAGACAAAAATTTTCAGATAGATAGCTGGCTGAGAATTTTTTTAGATAGATAATAGCTGAGCCGAAAAAACCTGTCTGATAGAGATAGATTCGAAAAAATTTTTTTTGGGGGGGGGGCGGCCCCCCCCAGGCCCCCCTAGAACAACTATGGAAGGGGGTAGGGGAAGGGGAGGGAATGCAAGGGAGATGACCACTAAAAAATAAAATTTGTAAATTCCCGTTTTCAAATTTGCTAGGGCAGACATTTGCATTTTTGTCCGTAACAGAACGGACTATTTTTGGTCACGGCATTTAGAACGACAGTCGTATGACGGATGCTACACGTTTTCTAATTCCCGTACGCAAGCTTGTCCGTCCGCACGTTCGGACATACCACACAACTTTTTGCCCACGCGAATTAGTTCTCCGTATGTATGCACGACACTTCAGTCGTTCTAAATGCGGTGCGCAGTTTTCAGTTTTGTCGTGTGGCGTAAACGAAACGACTGTTTTGCGCCCCGCATTTAGAACGACGTGCGTTCCGTGCGTACGCACGTAAATCTAATTGCTAAACGCGCCTAGTATGGGGTAGGCACCTAATGACTGAGAAACTCAATCGGCGCGCCCACTTGCACGGCGTTCTGGACGCATCTCTGAATTAGCCCCGGCTAAACACACCGCATACATGTAAGTTCATGTGCCTTGTTCGGTCGAGAAATAAAAACTTTTGTTAATCGATCAAAAAACCCGATAAAAACACGAACTGCATCAAAAAGCCAAACACTACACACAGAGACCTGTCTTCTAAGCCGCCGTGCGGGTACCAGTCGGGATTAAAGTGATAGCCGATTGATCTGCAGAAGCGCGTGAAGTTGCCCCAGTTGTAAACGTGCAAGCCGTGGCGGCCGGGGGTGAGGCCGAAGATTTGGCCTCTGATCAGCGTCTTATCACCGACCGTTTGATTGAAGTAAATTGTGCCCGAAATTCGCGCGTCTTCACTGCGTAAGATTGCAATGCCACTAAGAGCGACCACTAAAATATGCAAGTGAAAGATTAGAAACAGGAAAAATACACATGTTACTGTGTTAAATCTTCACTGTTCGAAATCTTAAACTAAGCTTCAATCTTGCACACCTTAACCGTGACTTAACAGAAACACCAAATACCAACGTTCAAAGTGTCGTTTATGGTGCATCGCAGCTGCATCGTGGTGAAACGCGCCAGATTCTGTTGCTAGCCCTCCTGTGGTCGCCGACGTCAAAACAACAGAAACAAATGAAAACCAAAACATTTTTTGCTGCTTTCAATTTTTTTAAACAATTGATGAAATATTTTTAAAATCACATTGTTTCCAAATGCAATGTACGGTCTGTATTATCTGCTACTTGTGCGTCACTACCGAAATAGTTTTGTTTTAAAATAACACAATCTGCACTTTATTATCGGCACGCCATCCAAAAACCGTACAAATGAGGTCAATATGTTTGTAATATCTAAACTGTCTCCCCTGCATGGCACAGTTTTGTTCATGTCTTGCGTGTTTTGGCGGTGGTTGGTAGATTTGCATTGTACGTGTGATAATCCATACATATCTTACCTTACCTTTTGTTCTGACTTCTTCAATTTCAACTGAATTTTATTATCGGGATGAAACAGAATTTCAATGAAAAGTAAGAAAGGGATAAACTTTTTTGCTAAAAGTATTCAGTATTCATAAATTTTCGAGTATTCCATGTCGAAAGGAGATGCGTACAATTGCGACAGAGACTTGCGGCCTGGACAATCGCGGCCTCGGACAAACCCCGGTTATTGGAATGTTACATGTACGCTGCTGTACACAACAAAAATGTACATAAAAAAACTGCAGACCTAACAATTCAGCAGCTTTATCGGAATACGAAATCACTTCATCAAATCTGACAATAGACACTTCAAAAACATTGAAAACACACAAGACGTCGCTGAAGATTGACAGTTGAGCGGGTAAAAAGTTTGTAAAACAGAAAACCAGTGGTTAACTTGAAAGCCAACATTCAATGCTGAAAAAGCTACAGAAGTCCACTGCAAAAAAATACTAGAATAAGTCAACTTGAATTAGCCAAACAACAGTAACGTTAATATTGATTTTGGTGGTTACAAAAACCGCAAAACCCATTACTTAATGCAAAGCGTTACCAAAGAGGCAAAGATAATCTTTGAGAATTGAACAAAAACCGCTGAAAATAAAAGCAAAATGAACATCAACTTGTCCAACAGTGATCCAACGCAGCCGTCATCGACCACCAGCGGTTCCGAGTTGTCAGCTGGCGACTGCCAGATAACCGACCATGAAGTGCCGAGTTCGCTGAAACGTGCTGTTTCATGCCTCAATGAAATCTGTAAGCTTTTAAAGACAAATGGTACATACTGGCCATAAATTGTACTTAAGGTGTTGGTGATTTGGATGTGGTTGTAGTGTACCACGCCAATCACACTCTAAGAGCATTGCAGAGGGTGATTCCACTCACAGACTCGAGCTATGCGCTGGTGTGCGGCATGGAGCCGGCGGCTGGTCGGGTGTTGTACGTGAACGGCGGCTTCCAGCGAGCGACCGGCTACACGCTGGACGACCTCGGCGGGTCGCAGTCGACCGACTGGGTGACGAGGGTGGTGTTCACGAACAAGCACACCAGCAGCGAGCACCAGCGCCGCATCGTGCACGCGTTGAACACGAACAGCGAATGCGCGCTCGCCGTGATGGTCGAGAAGAAGAACGGTCAGACAGAAGCATCGGTCGGCTTGGAAATCTAAAAAATTGTCTCTATTCTTGTTACGTTGTGAAACAAACCTAAAAAGAAAGATCTCACTTTGTAACCCGGAACATTCTGGCCAAAGGAGGCGTCCAACTGGCGCATGTGTCCGTCAAGCGAATCCTGGACGAGTTGCAGCGTGTCTGCCTGCTCGTCGTTGCGCTCGACATTGTGCCCACCGGCGAGAACAGTGCGTTTCAACAAAAATGGGACAATTATTAACATATAAATGCTGACAAAGCAACAGATAAAGCTCGCGAATAATACTGAAATACCGAAAAAATTGGAAATGAAGCCAAATTTTCAAGGTCTTTTATTCATGGTTGATCATAAAAATGTACCCCGCCAGTTTTTTTTGTTGCAGGTCACAGAACAAGCAGTCTGATGCTGGCGGATGAAAGCGGCTTGGATCCGGAACCGAATAAACCAAAGGTACATACAATACCACCTACATTAGCTCAGTTGATCAAAGTGAATAATGACACTGCTTAACACCGTTTATAAACTGCAGCACCACAAATACATATTCGATGGTGAGGGAACCTTCAAAATGTTCTGGGACTGGCTGACTCTAGTGGCAACCGTGTTCATTGGAGTGGTGAGATAGAAACAACAAGTGGATACTTTGTGTACATTTTTATCCGAAACACTAGATACAGTGTACGGTACATTTCCAGGTCGCACCCTACAACGCGGTATTTTTAGTTGGCAACGTCGATCAGGTGGCAAGCACCGCCACGACATGCATCATGTTCATCTTTTGGGCAGGTGCAAGCTAACATGTTACAAAATTAAGACAAGATTGCTTTTCGCTAACAACCGTCAAAATAATTTTTCTTCCAGATATACTCGTAAATTTCCGATGTACGTTTCGTGACCGACTGGGTCAACGTGTGGAACAACCTGGCCTGATCATCAAACATTATTTGGTCACGTGGTTCATTGTTGATCTGCTTGCGGCGTTGCCATACGAACTGATTACGTTCGTTGGATACCACGACGTGAGTGTTGTTTACGGCTGGTTTTTGATAAAGTTGGTTACTTGATTACTGGTGCTTGGGCTACACCCACGTTGACACAGTGTATTTTTTCAACGCCATGCTGCTTGTTTAAAATCGTCCGAACTTGTCTATTGTTCGCCGTTTCAGACGCGTGCCATTCAACTTTTCAAGTGCCTACGCCTGCTGCGTCTCATAAAGTTGATCCACTTTCTGACCGAATACTCTCGACACGCCTCGGTGATCATGGTCATCAATATGACGCTCTATCTACTGCTCGCTCATTGGTTTGCCTGCATCTGGTTCTACGTTGGAAAGTTTGTTCAGCATGAAACTTGTTTCAAACGCTTCACGCAATATATAGTGTAGTGTAGATGGAACGTGTCACACCGAAGTGACGTCATTTGCTGTAAAAATGCAAGCTTGTCATGCACAGGCACCAAATTTTAGTTGGATTGACATGCGTATTTGTAAAGGAATCACCCAAACAGACTACGTTGCTTTGACAAACGCGTACTTTAAAGCACATGACGTCATTTTGGTCTGACACTATCGAATAAATAGCTATTAGTAATTTCTCCTTCACTTCACAGCTACGAATACGAGGTCGGTCGCCGATCGTGGAACATGGGTATGCCAACGATTTCTTCCACACCTTTTCAGTTTGAAAGAACACAAAAAAGTGATGACATAAAGGTACAGTATTTAGGCTGGGTCTACCAGCTTGCTCGTCAGGCATACCGTGAGTTTTTGAGCAACGTGCCAGGCAATTTCGTGCTGAAACCCGATCACCTGCAGTGGTACTGGAGCAGCATGTATTTCAGCTTGACCATGCTGACGACGGTAAAAAATGCCATACTTTTTATAAATTTAAAAAGTTAATTTCAAAGAGTGTTGATGAAAGTCTTTTTTCTAGGTTGGTTTTGGCAACATGGCGGCTAATTCGGTATTAGAGAAAATCGTCTGTTGTATTGCGATGCCAATATTCGGTAAAACAAGTATTATTACACTACAAGTAGTATTACTACTATTTTGTAACTATTAGTAATAATAGCATAATAGTAATTGATCGATTCCTAACAACACTGTTCTCCAGCCCTGATGAACGCGGTGGTGTTTGGCAACGTGACAGCAATCATCCAACGGATGTACACTCGTCGGTTCGCCTACGACATTGCTGGCAACGAATTGACCGACTTTTTTCGCATTCACAACGTACCACGACCATTGCGCAAAAAGATGAACGACTTTTATGCGTCCTTTTGGACTGTGAACCGAGGCATCACTTCGGACAAGGTAAGACACGCATTCAATAAATCATGTTCTTGAACAATAAATTGAAGAAACAAGGTCATACAGTCTGTAGTTGTAATGGTTGTCAATACTGTCAAGTAAAGCACCAATTGAGTTCTTTCTTGTCAAGTCAAATGTCTTTCTTGACACCTCTTGGCGGTACTCTTTAATTCATGAGCACCAACTGACTGCTATTAACTGATTATGTTTAGATTCTCGAAAAGTTTCCGGATGGGCTACGTGCGGACATCTGTGAGCACATCCATGGGGATCTGTTTCGACTGCGACCGTTTCAAACAATGTCAAGAGAAAGTAGAAGACAACTGGCGCTAAATGTGACTTTCTTATTCAAAAAAAAGAATTTCAACAACGGCCCAAATCCTTTCCGGTACTTTCTAGGTCAAACAAACATTTGCGCATCGCGACGAAGTGCTCCTGAGCGTTGGTGAAGTGCCAAAAAACCTGATCTATTGCATCGGCGGCGAGCTGGATGTTCGTCAGCCAGAGACGGGTTTCGTGACAACCCTCGGTAAACAAAAGACGCCGTTCGCCGATCCATAACAGATGATCTACTTATTTAAAGCTGCAGCACTGATTGTTTAGTTTGATTCAAAGCAATTGTGCAACACTGCGGGTGAAAAGTTAAGTTGAAAACAACAAGTTGAAGAAATAATGGCCGGCTAAAAGTTGCAGCTGCCGGCCAACTGCTTGGCGGTGATCTCGTTCGCGTCTCTGCCAAGCAAGCGACCTCGCGATTCCGCGTTCGTGTGCGCTCGCAAGTGGCCGAAGTGCGTCTGCTGCCAGTGGCCTCGATCGTTGAGGTGCTGCATCGACAGCCGGAGTTGGCCGTGGTCGTTGCTACGATGCTCGACGCTGAACTCGTCGTTGATCTCGTTGGGCAGGTCGTTAAGTTAAACCTTTTTTGGATGTAGCAAAAAAATGTAAATATAAAACTAATGCGTTAGCCAATTACCACAGGAATTTTTTTCTAGGATTTATTTGACACTTCGCTGTCCGCGCTGTCGCCCAACATTAAGGAAATGCTGACGAAGAATCCGCAAAACTCGACAAGTGCTGTTTGTGAGTGGTTTTTGCAACAAAGCTTCGTTGAAAAGTGTTATTTGACGCTTCATTTTTTGACATTTTTTATTGCCGCAATGTGCCTGTTACAGTTGAACCGGAACAATCAACACCGAACGTCAACGACATTTTAGAAGAACTTCGTTCGATTCGATCTAAATTGGACGAAATTACAAAACCCACCGACAAAGAACAGAAGACTCGGTTGGAGAATCAAAACAAACCCACAAAGTTTTGTGATCTGGAACAACAGGTTTCTTTGTCAAAACAACATAAAAGCTCCTAAAGCAGGAACTAATTATTCATTGCGTTTCTCCACAGTGTTGAGCTCCGTTAGATATCTACATGCAACAGTAGCCCATTTCAAAAACAATAAACAGCTAAATACCGCAAACATCAGAGAACCACAGAATCGGCAACATAAACATCGTCCAGTATAGTGCAGCTGGCTGATGAAGCTCAGAGATATTTCATTCGACAATAAAACCATTCACACACTGGCCTTTTGTACTTTCAAAGGCATAAACAACATCATTACTTGCATACAGCCGTGTGTTGTTGTTTAAAATGCACAGAATTCGACCGCCGCCGCCGACACAAAAACTACGGGCAGACTTCAGCACTGTTGTGTACGCCACGGTGCACAAAAAAGTTGACTGCTTCTGTTGAGTGCTGCAGACGACCCTGGCGCGAACGCAAGCCACTCAGCGCACACTCTGCCTCATTACATTTCATTCAACACATCCGCCCGACGCTTCCAGCCTGTGCACTCGCCGTCCGGCAGTTATTGGCTTCTGCTCGCTCGGCAGCACATCGCCTATTTATTGGTCACGTCCGTGCCTGAAAATGCGTTTTCTCTGCACATCTGCACAACACACATTCAACAGTTTACAAGGCGATCAACATTTGGCGCTGCACTGCCTGCGATATGCACAACTATACTGATCACTTCACCGGCGAAATACGCAGCTAACAACATTTGTGTTATTGTGTATGCTCAAAGTGGTAAATGGCAAAAGACCGTATTGCCCGCAAGTCATACAGCCGGCGAGCGTGTGTGTATGCTGTAAAAACAAGCAATAGCGCATTCGCCCGGCTGCCACAACAACAACAACAACAAGACGAAGAAGCGACAAAATATATTGCGATCACCAGACAAGCAACCAACCAGGCAGACGGACACTAAAACTAACCAGTGTGGTGATTGAGCGTTAGAAAGTTGCGCTCAATGTGCCGCTTATTCATCCGTGTGTTTCCACAGAGATGAACGAATATGAGACTTGTGCAGACGTGCACTACACCCGCAGCAAGCGAACCCGCCCACCCAACGAAACGCCATAAGGCACTGAGGATAAATATATCTGTGCAGTTCTCGCGCGTTGGAACACACAATCGTGTGCTGCACAACATTACACAGCGAGTATGCGGCTGCTAACAACTGGCAATAAGCACACACACATGCTGAAACCTGGGCTGAACCCTTGTTCTCAGTCACCGTGGTGCACAGCAGCAGCTGCTGGCGTAGTGCGCGTTGCACGATTTTCAACATTGCCAGCAAGGTTTTATGATCCACTTTTCTTTGCATGCAGTTGTTAACGAACTTGTGTTGGTGACATGGGATGTTCTGCCCGTTGGCACATTGAACAAATTCCAAGTTCTTACTGCTGTTCTGTGACGACTGTTGTGGACAGCCACAGTCACCTTGGGCTCACTTTTTGTTCTTCACTAAAGGAACGCTGACGTGTTGCAGCGGTGTCCACAGCGCATCATCATTTGTGGTGCATCTGTGCGTCGCTGGCTCGTCCCGTCCACGATCCATATGGAAGACCCACATTCATTGCTCGGCGTTCTTCTTTCTTCTCCTGCTCAACTATAACTCGTTTTATTCTGCAGTTTCGCCATCATAACTTGGTTCATTCCCTCCATTAGCCCGTATCATTTTACGTTTATGCAGAGATTTAGTTGCAATATTTTTATGTTAAACCGGACTAACGAAACTTTGTGACATTATCACATTCAAAGTCTGCTGTTGCATAATCATGTTGTAACGGTGTGGTTTTAAATAAAGAGTACCTGGTATCTCCTTTTTGTTTTCTTACATCTCTTATTCAGGCGTGTTAAAATTTGTGCAATGTTTTTATACTAACAATCGATGTATGTACTTCCTTATCATTAGACAAATTTCATTCACTCAAAAATTCGCGTCGATGAACGAAATCGCAATGAGTTATGTTTTCTTGCACAGTTTTCGATTGGATAAGGCCATCCGCATTCAACTTGTTTTGTTTACTATTAGTTCTTGAAATGTTAAAATTCTGCAACTTTATGATGTTTGCGTAGCTTTTTGTTTGATTGGTTTTCGATAGTCAACTAGAACTGGTTTCAGTTGTTTTAGCTTCACTTTAATGCTGCATGTGGTTTTCAGGTTTTTACTTTGTTTTGTGTACTACTAGCTTGGCCAGCACAACAGAAAAAGCTCTTACGCGCGAATTACACGTACCTTACACATGTGCGTGTATTTCTCGTCTAAAGTTTTTTGGTGGCCTAATTGCATTTACAAAAAACCGGCTTGTTGACCTTCGTCAGCTTAGATTTTTGACATATTGTTTTGAACAGAAATTGAGTTTTAGAATTGCTTGCCGCTGACAATCATGAATTATAGCAAATTACATACATGAAAATATTTTCAGCTTTATCAGTACACGTAGTATCAATTTGTTTTCACATTTCTTTTATGTCCCTTTAGAAAAGTTGCATTTGCATGGACCACAGGCAAGCAACAGCCGTGATAAATTGCGACAAAAGCGACGGAGACTAAGTCAAACAACAACAAATAACTACAATCAATTCGCATCGACGACGTGGTTTTTGAAGGAAACTTGCTTGACCAAGAATAAAACATGTTGCCAAACGCTTTCTGTGGAGAAGTGTTTTTTGTAAGGAATTTTTTCATAGCACAGCATCGGAAGGTGTTGTGAAAAATGAATTTTTTCAAACCACACCACCACACACTGTGTGAGCTGTCGAGGCAAGCATGGTGAAATTTAGCCAAGTTCACCCTTGTCGCCTCTTCTGAGTTTTCGCGTTTTTGTTGCGTAGGTCCGGACAAGCAGCCTATCAACAACCAATAGACTGACAGAGCGAACGACACTACATTGGACAAGCATGCTATACCGGAAAGCGCCAAGAACACGCGAAATAAATCGCGGATATACGCAACCAGCAACGAACAATGCGTTTGACACAACACGCATGCATCGGACAGTTGAGGCCTTCCCACGCCTGAGAAGCTTTCCAGCGGTTGGCGTTTGCTTGTTTGTTGGGCACTTTCAGTGTGCCACCGAGCACGCACGGAGTTCAACAGTGGCATTTATATTGCATCTCCTTCCTCCGTACACCAGGCGCAGGTCAAACACTCTCAGAGGCACGCAGCTGCAATTCTTCATGCTTATACCACGGCGCGTGTCCGATGTCACGTTTAATTTCTTGTTTGTTCTGCGCCTTCTCTCCTGGCTATGCTTGTAACAACGGCAGCGGCTGTTTATACGACCGGGTTGCCCGTTCTCATGAAGGTGTTTCACTCGTTTGCTTTGTTGTGGCCGTTGGTGGGTGTGCGCACACGCGCTACTGGACGGTAGATACATGGACATTGAAAACAAGCAGAGCTTCTCGTGTTTCCCCAGAACATTCAGTCGCTTGCACGCCGTTCCAACAGGCGATAAAATGAACGCCATCCAAATGATGCGCCGTTCTTCACCATTTCCGCTTTTAAGGCAAACAGAGTGAAAAAGTTTCTCTCTGTTTTCTGCCTCTATTTTGCCTCCAACCTCCCAAACACCCTCTTATCTGATGGAACAGATTTCGTAGCAGAAAAGCTACTTGTTGCGTCGTCGCTTCATTCTTACTGTGTGTTCTAAAAAAATGTTTTTCAAACCAGCAGTTTGTATCCATTGTTGGTGCAATTTTGTCGCTATGATATTACCAACGCCACACTTCTTTCAGAGGTCTTGCCTTACGACATTGAATGTCGAGTTGTGTGCGTCCTGGCTCACATGCACGGTGCTACGTGCGTTCTAAAATGAGTGAGAACTAGCGAAAGCCACCTTATAGTCATAATTAAATCATTACTTCAGTGTTTTTACATTTTCATGTTATGATAGAATCAATACAATTAATACATTGTCTATCTTTTTGTCAGGTGAGGCGTGGTGGCCTCGTATCATTGAAAAAAACTGTATGATTGATATATTTACTCACTTTTGTGCGACCAGTTAACAAAAAATGCCCGACGGGAAACCTCCGCATTTTCCTCAGCAGCCCGTGGCCCGACAGAATGAGGACGGGTCACTCGAATTGGAATGTTTCATGGAGGTAAGCACAAAGTTGATTGAACATTCAAAACATCTTGTTGTTACAGTTCAACTTTTCCCTCACTGACACGAGCACACTGCATGTGTGTGAGCCAGTTGATCACAATACCGTTTTTCCTGTGACAGAACAGACAACTTGGTCCGCAGTATTTTCTGTTTCTTTGTTAATCAACAAAAACAAAACAAAAAAGTTCACACTCATCCAATCAGTGAACTGTTCAAAAGCAAATGTAATTCTTAAAAATTCTTCCATATAAAAAAGTTTTGTCTAACTCTTCAGGCTAATCCGTTGCCCGACATCAAGTGGTTTTACGATCAGAACGAACTAAAAGATGGTGGCCGCTTTTCCATGCGATTAGACAACAAGGGCTCGGATGCTTACTCTGCAATCCTACAAATTAAGGTTTGCACAAGTTTTGTAAAACTTTTCGTGTAAAGTATAGTTGATGAAATTAGACGCCTCTCCAGTCGCTTGCCAGTTCATTAGGACAATACCAAACGTACAAAACCGCACTCAGCCCCAATCACACGAATCACAACCTTATATAGCGCTACTATCGACTGTATCATAGACCGCAGACGTTAACCAATGACGCTGTAGTTAATGTTGTGTTCAGCGACCTTGAAAACCAATAAAACATCTTCTTTCTGCACAGCATTTTTAGAATAGTGTGAAATTTAGTTCTGTGAAGAAGCCAGGGGTGCAATTTTCCGCCATTGGGGCCATACGATACGTGTACCTAGGGTTAGGGGAAAAAAAAAATCCGGATTTTTTTTTAAATTAAAAAAAAAAATTTTTTAAAAAAAAAATTTTTTTTTTTTACAAGTTAGGTTCGTTCGAAGCGTCTCGTCGAGCTGAGTTCATCTAGACTATTTTCAGAACGATCCGGGAAACTATAAGAGCGAAAATCGTGTTTTATTGAAATTATGTCCATTTCATAGAGGGAAAGTTGCATTTTCAACAGTAAAACAGGGCAATTTTTCACGTGTACTTGAATATTGAACCGTTCTTAGTGGTTCCTCTTTAGAAAATTACCAAAATTTGACTGTGTTCAAAAATTCCTGTTTGCTGTAGCTAAGTCGGCAACCCCTGTCGACCCGGTCGCCCCCCCCCCCCCCAAGACACTTACTTTCAGGTTCAACCAGCTATGCTATCTGCCACATGGCGAGAGCCCACTCTTCAAATCATCGTATCGAAAACACGTACCATGATTTCGCGATCACGTTGCGGGCAACTGACAGACGCAAGTTTAACACGTTAGTTTAGCTCAGCACGCAAGTTTTAACATGTGGCCATGTTATCGGGTATCTGAAAAACGGTCGTGTGATGTGGTATTAACCAACATCTCCGCTCAAATTGTTTAACAATATATCGCACAACTCCATTGTAGACCTATAACATACGCCAATCAACAAGATATCATGTTCATCTCATGGCCTACCGACTGAAAAACATGTTCTAAGTTGCAAGAAAACGATTTCTGAAACGATATTTCAATTCAGTTAAGTCATTTCAACGCTAAAAATTGACTCTAGAAGTCATCCAAATCGAAAAACATGGAGTACGTCGGTCAAAATGACCAAATAATGACATTTACCTAAGCACACAAAGAAGTTGGGAAGAAAATTTGGTTTGAACTTTCAAAAAATTATGCCATAAATCGAATTTTCAGAGCAAAGTAGAAGAAAAAATTTTCAAATTTTTTTTTTAAGTTTGAAAAAAAAAATCCAAATTTTAAAAAAAAAAAAAACGAAAAAAAAATAAAAAAAAATTTTTTTTTTCAAAGCCCCTAACCCTACGTGTACCTGCCCTATCGTTTTCAGCGCTCCCGAAAACCCCCAGTGCGTCTCAAGATCGGTTGCATTAGCTGGTATGATAGTGACCAATAATGACCAAGGCAATGAGTAATCACAACTCAAAAGCAGCCAATCAGTCAGCCCGGGTGTTCACCATTCACAGCTCAATTCTCAAACGTCAGTGTCGTTTTTCTCACCAAACCTCAGGACTTGGCCGACAGTGATGCCGGTGCATACCGCTGCGCCATTGTGAATCCGTTCGGCAAGGGCAACGCCAACTTCAACTTGAAGCTGACCGGCTTCAGCGCACCGACGTTCGTTGAAAAGCCGCAGATCAGCTCGCGCGACGATGGACAAGTGATGGTAATGGAGTTCAGGTGCTGCACAACGCTTGCTGCTTTCATGGCTTCAGACGAACGAGCTGCCTTATAGCTTTGTAGCTTTAGTAGTGTCAGATAACACGAAAACCGAAGAATGTGTATTTGAGATTTGTTGTCGACAGAGACTAGACGACTTGTTCGACATTCAGTTGATCGGAACTACCTGTTATGATTAGATATTTATTCAGTTTGCAATACTTTAGGAAAAAAAGAACGCTGATTACAGGGTGCCTTTCGAGAACAAGTCAAACAACATTACCCAAAACTCCATAACGTCGCTTTCAGATGCAAATCGATATTCAAGCCGACCGTGGTCTGGACGAAACAGGATCACACCGTCACCGAATCTGACCGAGTGAAATTGATTTTCACGGAAGAAGCGAATCAGGTGTACCGATGCGCCATGGAGATCAAAGTGCGTTACTGAAATATTGTTTTCTTTTTAAAAAAACTGGTGTTTTTTAATTCTTTTGACACTTTTGTCCTGCCTGAAGGAGCCAACAAAAGACAAAGACGCCGGCCAGTTCGTGTGCACGGTGAGCAACCAGTCCGGCAAACTAACAGCAACGTTCACAGTGAAGTTCGAAGGTACAGTACGCTTTCACTCAACAGCAAACTCGACAAACGCTGATAAATCAATTCTTTCATCAAGTAGTGTTCATCTAAACTGGACGCACTGGAAGTGTTAACACAAAACAGGAAGAAACAAATTATATTGAAAAATCTACCTTTTCAAAACGAAAATAAACAGTCCCATACTCTTGCAGTGCCGCAAGGTGCGCCGACGTTCACCCGCAAGCCACAGATCCTCCAGAAAACGTCCGACTCCGGCGACCCGGCAATCGTGTTCGACATTGGCTTCCAGGTGGAGTTTGAAAAAAGCTGAAAAAATCAATCGCTGAATGGACCACGAAAATCATCATCAAGAATTGTGAAATCACTAAATCATTTTTGTTCAGGCCGATTTCAATCCCGAAGTCGTCTGGCTGAACCCGAAGGGCAAGAAAATGAAGGAATCTAGCCGAATTAAATTCAGTGTTAGTCCTGATGGTGCCGATAAGTCGTATACTGCCCAGCTAGAGCTCAAGGTGCGCGTTTTTTAAACCCACTACTTTGTGTGTTTTTGTTTTACCGTTTGTAAAAAACAACTCTTACAATATTGATTTATTGAACAGCCATTTTTTGCAGAACTACAAAGCCAAAGACAGTGGTACCTACATTTGTAACATTAAAAACGAAGCCGGCGAAGCCAACGTCGAATTAACCCTCAATATTGAAGGTCAGTCCTTGGGGTTTAAAAAAATCCGACTAATTTTTGCTTGTTTGGTTTCGAGTGTTTGCAATTTATTAAATTTCGATTTTTTTGTTGTCCTCAGTTTATTTTCCTTTTTTCTTATTCAAAGCATGCTAGTATTCCTAAAATTTCAGGTCCGTTGGAGCCAGAAGAATAATTTTGCAAATTAAATTTGCACGACTCAACGACGACCGAGTAGTTAAAGATTTTAAAATGTGCTTTACGTCTGTTGCCTTTTGATCTTATTTATTTCAGTTTTTTTGTTATTTATGTTGATTTTTGTGCATTTTTCATTTTCGATGACCACTGCCGAAACAAACATTACTCACTCACTGAACACAAGAGGTTATTATTATTTTTTGTTTCTGTTATTTACTCATGACTTGTTTTTATGAACAGTGCGTCAAAAATATACAAAAATGAATACAAACTTGTTATCCGATGCATTTGAATTGGTTAATTAGATTTCAGTTGCTCTTGGTTCAGTTTCCAGAGACACTTATCAGTTTTAATGAGGTTTTTTTAGCTCTTGTGGACCTGTGGTGCTTTGAAATCTGATTTGATGATTGCACCTGCCGACCCTCCGGTTTTAATCGTTTGCGCACAACAGAATAGATAGATTAACAGTTTTGCATCTAAGTTTTTGTTGCATGCTTCATCCAACACGCAAGTTGTCAAACACCAACCAAAAATCGGTCAATGTCAAATTACAGCTGGGAAACCAAAATGCAAAAAAATACAACAAACGCTTACCTGCCAATTCGCTTTCAGGTCCCGCAGACGAGGGAGGCGACGCCGAGGAATAGTGGGCAGTGTTTTATGTCATGAAAGCCGTTTGCTGAACATAGTCGATAATCGAAGTCAAAAAACCAAACCAGCCAGCCAACTCGAGTTGCCATTTGTAAAGTGCCACGATAATATCAATCAATTTCTAAATGATTCTAAAACTGTGCAGCCATCAGCAGCGCCATCCGTCAAAAAACTGTTAATTCAAAAATTCATTTTGAGAAGATAAACAGTCTCGAACTGAGACTGAATGGCAACTTCTTGATTGCCAATAATTGCCGCAAAGTGCATTACATTACAACAACAAAAACAGTGAGAAAACAATA
This sequence comes from Theristus sp. LFF4_11, assembly GCA_030248135.1. Classification (NCBI taxonomy): domain Eukaryota; kingdom Metazoa; phylum Nematoda; class Chromadorea; order Monhysterida; family Xyalidae; genus Theristus; species Theristus sp. LFF4_11. The sequence goes on from JASANC010003039.1 coordinate 46,705, forward strand.
TTCTCCGTCACAGTTTTTACCAGAGTTCTTTTTATTTTCGATTCATTTCATCTAGCTGATTTTGGTGCTATTGATTCTATTGTATTTCGATTTTTCTTCAATTATCTTGTATTGATTTTGCAGTTGGAATTATTCGTTCTCACGGTGCGTGCGAAATCAAAACACGCAAACACATAAAAATAAAAATGGAAAGAACCTGTGAAGAATGCTCTTGAAAACGCCCAAACTTCAAAACCAACAACAACAATGAGCAGATGTGGAATGTTCAAATGAAGCTGACACACATAAAGCGTTCCTGGAAACACCAACCAAAAATAAGGCAAAATAGACACGAACTAAAATGCCGAAAAGAACATTTTGGACTCAAACACATGAACAGCAAACCAGCAAACAAACTAAAACACACAGTTGGTCCACAAAACATGGGAATGCAACCACCATCACATTTTCGATCATTTCTTCCAATCAGCCAACACCTGCTGCACTTGTTGCATCGTGTCTTCAGTGCTCGTGACCGTATGTCCGATTGTGCGTTCGTCCGAAAACACTTCATAATCGTTGCCACCCTGCGGGAAAAAGATCACTTTCAAATCATAGATGAAAGTAATCGCAACTAAAAAACGAAAAAATCGACTGAAAACTGACTGGGGAAGTTTTGTCGCCGAAAAAGTGAATCTCATTGAATCCATCCTCTTGCAGGAATTGTAGGCAGTACGATTTGTCCCAGCCGACAGGGAAACAATCAATGCTAATTTGACCACCTGAGAAACGTCAAAAAAAGTTTTTGCCTAAATTTTGAAACTGATTGGTTGCTGTTGCAAGCAAATCGTGCAACCAATCCATAAAACACCTCCGCTAAAATGCAACATCAAATTCAAAAAAACCTTGCGCACCAATCGAGTATTTCAGGCCGAATTCGTTGGTCGGAAAGTGCTGCTGAAGGTTTTCGATCATTTTGATGCGAACATTGTTCGCCTGGAAAACAAAAAAACTTTCAGACTTGTTGTTTTAGGACCAGATCCGTGCGATCCAGTGGGTTGCGGGTCCGCAAGCCGGTGCCAGGCCCTCAAGAGCGGGCCGGTGTCGCAGCCAGCGAGCACGCGTGGCATTCGGTGCAGCATTTTTGGGCCCGCAAGACCACATTTCAGTGGGGGTGGGGGGGGGTGCCGTGCTCGGCCCGCAACTTGGTGTTTAGCCGAAAAATGAAAAAAGATTGAAAGCAAAAAAAAAACAAATTCTAGAACTCTAATATCTGACCGTGTCATATTTCACAAATTCCATTCGTTCCTCCTGCGAGCAGCTCCGCCCAACCGGACTAACGTTGAGCATTCCTTTGCGAAACTCCACAAAAGTGCCCCTGAGTTGGCAAATAGAAATATTTACAAAAATCGTCCATCAAACAACCCAAAAGACTCCAAGGTTTACCGTTTTGCAGGCAGTTGCAAGTCGGCAATGTATCGGAGGCAGTGGCTGATGAAACGCTGCAGCGACGCCTCGCCCAGCTTGCTGATTATGGTCTGAAAAGACAACGATCTCGTTTCACTTGGAAAGAGAAATTTATTGTAGAAATTCTTAACTGAATCTATAAAAGTTTGAATTTGAATCACAAAAACCAAGGCCTCAGTCACCTCACGTTTCGTTGGCTGGCCACCGCGGAAGCCGACCAATCCGTTCTCCGAGAACAAATAATCGAAGGAGCTGGATACTGAAAACCGAAAATCCGATCGTTTCTCGCAGCATTGTGATTTATCTTTCACTTCCCAACCTTGTTCAAACGTTCCGTTCATTTGCTCGATAATCTTCGGCAAATCCGAACCGCCGACCAGCGCGATCGGCGCGTTTTGACGAATTTCACGGAGAAATGTATGCATTTTTGATGTGATCACCTGTAGAAATAATAATAAACACGAAAAATCGGAATCAGAACTCATTTTTCTCACCGACCTTTCTTGGCTCCGTCAGCGTGCCATCCATGTCGAACAACAGGATTGCTTTCCTGTTCATCTTTTTAGATTAGCTGGTTATCGTAATTGGAACTGGAACAGTTTTGTTTGTGAAAATGTGATTTCAGAGGCGCTGGTTGACTCATCCGCACTGAAAACTATTTCAAAGGTAAAACGGTTAAAACAACATCTCAAGAATTGAGTGGCACTTTGGCACATCAGAGCAACACTTCAGCAACCAACACATTCACTTGTCCACTCGTTTGTATTCTCACGTTTTTATTCCATGCAAAAACTCGATAATTCCTATTAAAGTCTCCAGAACAAAACGATGATTTGAACTTTACAAGCTGTGCAAACATGCATTACCACTACATATAACACAATGCAAGTGAGTTCAATAAAAACATTGCGTTGAGGCATTTAATAAGTCAAGCAGAAATAAGTCAATAATATCCCGCACCAGAAGTCACCAGTGAAGAACAACAGTTTCATCTTATTTACGATCCAAACTGAAATTAAAACTCCAGCCAGTTGAACGGCTTTATGTGGGCAACAGTTTCATCTTGTTCACGACCCAAACTGAAACCTAAACTCCAGCCAGTTGAACGGCTTTATGTCTAAAGCCAACGAAATGCAACAGCAACGAACATCATCAATTGCAACACACTACCAATCCTCCATCATGCAGGCGACCATGGAAACTTGAATCACTGCGCCAGCATCAGATTTGTTACATTTAGTACGTGGATCCAAAGTTCACCGACCACCCACTGATCGGCGCACCAATTCTCAACGTCAGAGTCAGCCAATCAACGGGTCTCCGAGTCACCAGCCGTTCACTGCCCACATTTCCACCCGAGTTTGCCGGCTCAGTTTGCGAGCATCTGCTGGTGCGTGCGCGTGTCGTGCATCAGCAGCGCCAGCACGTTGCCGCGCTCGGTCATGGCGTGCGCGAGCAGCCGCCGCTCCTCCACCAGTTCCTCCGAGCGAAACAGCAGATTCAGACGGCGTTGATCGAGCGAGCCACGGTAGACGCGCGTCCAGTCGTGATGCTCGCTGCAGTCGCGCGCCGGCTGGCGGCACATCCGCTCGCACAGGAGATCGTTGCTGGCAGTGGCGAGGGCAACGGGCGGCAGAGACGTCCAGCGAGACTGCCAGTCCAGCGGACACGCGCAGATCTGAGGGACACGAATCTCGGTAGTGTTAGGCACGTTTGGATGTTTGCCCTTATTGTATTTTCGTGAAATGGACGTTTGCAAACAACGACTCGATTCACTGCATTCAAAACAGACAACAGCAGTTAGTTTGCCAGGTTGACTGCATTGACAGGTGCACTGATTGGTTGCAGACCACAGACTGTCCACTTGCGACTGTGGCTACGAAACTCTTTAGTTACAGTCAAAATCAACTAAAAAACACAAAAATTAAGCGCAAACTGAACCTGATTCTCGGCATATTTGTCGCGTTTCGCGTGTTCCGGACACAGGACACGCAGCCGTTTGCAGTAGGTCTGGTTGACTTTGTTGAACGCATGACAGAAGATCTCGTACGGATTGCTGGATGGCACGATTGAGCCGTAACTGGTCATCGACTCGATCTTGGCATAGCAACGGGACGCGTGTTTGGTCAGCGCACGAACGGTCACCTGCAATAAGAAACGGCAACCCAATCATTCATTTTTCCTGTTCATTTTTCGCTTTGAAATGGAAACGCTGATTGACAGTAGTCCCATCATAATACAATGGAACAACGATTGAAATAAAAAAACGTCACTTTTCAATTGCAAACATTGCACAGACATAGAAATTGACGAATTACATGACAAAACCATTGATCAACCTAACAAAAAAACAGTCAGCCCCTTCAGACAAACGTGCAAACCCCTCAAAGATGCCCCACCTCCATTCCGCAGGACGGACAGAACACACTGTGATCATCGACCGATCCACTTGCTTTCGTGTCTTCCTGTTCATCGGCAGTGTTCTCACCGGCTTGCTCGTCGTCGCATTTCTCATCTTCTTCATCCGATTCTTCCAGTGGACTGATCTGCATCCATTCAATTAATTAGTCAATCCGTTAAACAGCCAAGTTACCAATCAATCAATCAACCAACCAATCAATTAATCAGTCACTCAATCAATCCAACTATTGTGGATTTATTCAAACGTGTCCGGACTAACGTGACGTCATTTTATTTAAAAACGCCAGTTTGTCAAAGTTTGTTTGGCACTAAAATTTCAGTTTGGTGTGACTGATTCGACATTCACCATTTGTTTACGGGAAGAAATCGGGAAAACGGAAGCGGGTTGGGGGGGAACGACAAGCGCATGTTTTGGGGCACCGCCGCCGACACGTTTAAAAAAATAGGCCATACCAATCCATAAAGCAATCAAATAATCGATCAGTCTACCAATCAACCAACCAATCACTAACTCAATCAACCAGCCAATCACTCAATCAATCAACCAATCAATCCCAACCTCTTTACTGCGCTGCACCCATTGTTCAAATTTCTCCTGGTCACTGTCCAATGTGCGTAACTGCGATTGGATTTCTTCCAATTCCCGTTCAATATCTTTGATGCGCTGTGTTTGCGTTTCGGTCGCTCTTGAAGGCACCTGAACAGTAGAAAAACACCAGAGCATTTTATTTCGACCCATAAGTCCACCGGATTACTTGAGCACACGATTATTGTCTGCATCAGAGAAGAATAGGAACGGGAAGAAAGAAAATTTTCCTGTATTTCGGAAAAACTTTTGCCGATGACATCCCAAGAGGAAGGGAATGAACCAAGCAGCTCGCTCAATCGAAGTCACTCGAGTCAATCCATAACAACCTTGCACAATCTTTGTTTCGACAGAATGTGTTCCCAAACAACAGCCGCCAGCACACCTGCTGCCACTGCTCCACCCTGGCCGGCAGAATAGTCTCCAAGCGACGTTGTGCCAACGCGAGTCCACACTCGTCCGAGCAATACTTGGAGTTGTTGCGTGCTGCAAAGACACACTCCAGATTGTGACACTGGCGCTGTTGCTCCGGCTGCTGTTGGTGTTGGCTGAGTCTGGCACGTTGCTGTGAACCTGGCGGTGGAAATAAGTGGAGCATGAGACACACGACCAACTGATCAACGCAAAGATCACGCATGCAATGCAGCCAGTGTAAAGTGTGTTGAGAACTGCACAGTACGTTGTCTGCCAACAAAGTAACTTCTGAATTCGGAAGCCTTTGCATTCGGATTTCACTCCTAATAACACTGCAACGGTGCACAGTTACAATCAAACACAAACGATATTACAAACAACAGCGCGTTTGCGAGCGAGTGTGCATCTGCGTGGTTATGACTGTGCAAGGTTACCGTGTTACACGTTTCAAGTTGCAATCGCCATCCAATGCACCTTTTCTGCCCCTCGTCTCGTCAGCAGCCGTCAAAATGCCGGCCTCCCTCAAGAAGTCCTGGTACATCCTCTGCGCGGTGCGTGTGCCCATCACCAACGCGGACAGACATTCCTGCGCGTCCGCTTTCTTCTGGCTGCTTTTCTTCGTGTTGCCGGCTGTGGTCGGTGGTTTTTTCTTGTGCGACTTTTTCGCCGCTGTCGGCGGCTTTGCAGCGGCAGTGGACGCTTGCTGGGGCGGGTCAGATTTTGGTGGTCGACCTCTGCCTCGGGCACCCGCCCCACCGGGGGAGGTCGCCTTTTTGTCCGGTGTCTTCAGGAACTCCGCGTTCACGCAACGACGCGACAAACAACGCAGTGGGGTGGCCGTGGTTGCAGCGGATGCGTTGCGCTTGCACACGTCGCATTTGCCTGAAGCCAGTAGTTTCAATCAACGGATATCATAAATTGTAACATGACGGTGCACGGAAAATGTTGTTTAACACAATCAATCCTTACCACAATCAGCCGGTCTCCGACATCCGATGCACATTTCGCAACGTTTCTCCGGCTTTGCGTGCGCGTGTTCTTCGCGCTTTGGCGTTTCGTTAGCCGTGATTTTGCTGCGTTTCACTGCTGATTGTCCGCTGCTGTGCACCATCGTTTCAGAGTTGCTTCGCTTCAGGTTAACTGTTTTAGAAGTGGTCGATTGTTTTTGTTGTTTTGAATGTTGTTGTTGTTGTTGAGTGCACGTGGCGCAGTGGAAGGCGGTCTGAAAGAGTTTGTGTTTATCAAGTTTATCGCTCCCCTTACAAATTCCAGAAACCTAAACTCCGGAAATTTTGGGTATTGATGAATGGACGCCGAGTGAACAGTAGGCTAATGTCCTCGCCAAGAGAGGGACACTTGATTCAGACAACAAATGGACGAAATAAATCAGACTACACTTGTACACTGATTGGTCGCTCAAATACGATGCAGCCCATGACAACAAAAAGTAAATGCCCGAATTATTCCACAAGGGTTGTCGTGTCCCAATGTCATGTCAATCCGAGACAATCACCGAACGACGCTGACCAATTTCGAGTTCTGCTCGGTGACGCCGACGCATTCACCGTGAAACCAGCGTGCGCATTTAGCACAGTCGACCATGAAGCGTTCAACGTCGTTCGAGCCGCACAGGCAGTACAACGAATTGGAGTTGGCAGCCATGGTGATTGCTGGGGAGGTGAGTGAGCTGTGAATTCACGGTGAAACTGCAGCAAGTTTTATCAGTTGCAGTGTTCTTGTTTGAAGACCACACACTTTCCAAGCACACACATTTTTTTCGAGACACAACACAGTTACTGGCAAACACGCAGGCACCCATGCAAGGGGCGATACTGCACAGCGCGCGTTCAGCCTCAGTAACGCGGTGTGTCTGCTCAGCTAAAACCAAGTGTACGGTCTTCAGGCACAAACTTTATCATCAACTTACCACCAACGTTACAAACAACCAGTCATTCAGGCAAATTCCAGTGCACCCAACCAGCTAACTGCTTACAATGCTGTGTGTTGTAAACTATATGCTGTTGGCTTGAAATTAGTTTCTGCAAAAAAAATAAAATGGCTGACGCAATATTGAAAGCGACAGACATCATCCGAGCAGAGGTCTACGGAAAACCATACGAACGCTACATTATATTGGCGCACACAATTTGCAACAAACGGTTTTATTCGTCATTTCACAAAACAACAATAACAGATCCTTATCATCAAAGTACACTGTCTTTAACATTATAACACCCTCCTAAATAACAGTTTCAAATTTCACTTTTCCTCCGATTAACAAATCAAATAGGAATAACGAGACAGAAACAACAGCGCTCCCATTCGCCAACAGCGGTTCTCAGATGTTTCAGTTACATCAACATGAGGAGACAAAGAAATCGAACTTTCTCATTTTTCTAAGCGACCAAGGTTGACGCGGTCGAAGAGTCACTGAAAAAGACAAGAACAAAAAAATCCTAATTTTTGCAAAAAAAACACAAAAAAAACAACAAATAACATGAACACGAACTATTTCCAGGTGCGAGGCAGCTGTCGTTTCGTTTTGTAGTAGCGCGCCAGCCGGTGAATGCGGCTCTCAACCAAAATCAGGCGGTATTTCGAGTCGCGGTCCTGAAGGAAAATGCAAATGTAACGTAATGCAAATGTAACGTAATGCAAATGTAACGTAATGCAAATGTAACGTAATGCAAATGTAAACGCATCGCAGTACACTCACAAGTGGGCATACACATTTTTTTCGGAGGTTACTGGATTTCATAAAATGAGATGGATGGGTTCTGTAAACACGGACATGCAAACTTCAAAAAGAATCCAGACCGAGAAAAAAATCGGCTGAACTGAAGACTGAAAAGGTGATTTCAAAACTTCGAGACCATCAAAAACCCTCGACCGACCTTTCGATTGCGCTCGAGATGTTTGCGAATGTTGACTGCCTTCTTGATCAGATGGTACAGATCCTCGGGAATCTCGGGCGCGAGCCCCTTGGCCTTCAGGATGCGCAGGATCTTGTTGCCGGTGACCCAGGTGACCTGCGCAACGCCGTGGCTGTCACGAAGGATCACGCCTGCAATTGACAGCCGCCTTGGAAGTTTGCAAAGGGATTGGAATTTAGAAGATCCTTTTACACATTAGAATAGTTTGTGATCCGATTAAACAATTTCTTTCTGTTTAGCAAATAAACTTGTTAACAAACAGATCAATTCGCCGAAGATCTTTATAAATAAAATTCCAGCGCACCAATTTGCGACGGCCGCAGCCCCTTCTTGGACAACTTGTAGATCTGCTCCTTCACATCGTCGGGCGACATTTTCAGCCACTGGAAAACGCAAAAACGGAATACAGTTTCCATTTCGTTAGTTTTGTGACGAGTCAGATTTTCTTGGACTTTCCAATTTTCGGTACAAAGAAAAATGAACTATTAAAAAAACTCACTGTCGGTACCGAGCGACGATACGGCAACGCACTTTGCGAGATGCCCTTTCTGAAATAGACCACAAATAAAACGTGTGGTACTGATTTTTTTGAATTTGCACATGCTGCTCGCCACTGGTTCCAGAAAAGTACATCGGGTACCGGCGTACCATTTCTCACTTTTTCAACCACTATACTCCGGTTCCGCAAATTTTGCGATGTGAAATTCAGTTCTCGAAAGGCAGTAAAATCTGGCATTAAGACTTCAACATACAAAAAAGTCAACGAGGGTCAAGTTTGCTTATTTATCAGCTCCCCCATAACCGGAAACCTTCGAAAACCAAAACCTTTAATCCGACCTACCCGGGGTTGTGCATGCGACCCATCGTGCACTCGATTCAGCGATTTCACCCTCCTTGTGAAAAAGTTGCTTTCTCCTGCAAATCAGGCTGAAAACAGGCAATTCAATTGCCAGGCATGACCGAACGTACACAACAAGAAGTACGATTTTCAAAAAATCGGGCGATTTCAGAACGCCAAGCTGGAGCAACATTCACACCAAATGATAACTATTTATGCGTGGCTTTTATCAAATTAACAAATTTACACTTTTCACAAACAGGAATATGCATTGCAACAAAGGGAGTCCTAAAAAGATGCATTTGAAAACGGAAGAAATATGAAACAAAAACAGTATGATTAAAAATAATTAACATATTTTCTCTGTAACTGACTATGTCTAGCATGATTATTCCGTAGCGATAAATGCCAATGACATGATTGCATTGCTTGATTCAAAAATGCTCCAAAGTTTCGTAAATATCAAAATGATAAATTCCAATCCAATGTTTCTTTTGTTTCGTTTGCTTGTGTTTCCTTCATGGCTTGTTCATGTACAATAATGCCCAGTTCCTGCGACGGTGAGGTGACATCACAACAATGGACAAAAATCGAATCGTTGACATGAAGCGGGGAAGCTTATCTGTCGAATAGAAATTGCACGCAAACTTTGGGAGGACATGAATGAATGAATGAATAAAAGTTATTAGAAACATGCTCAAATCAAAACTAGCTGCCTCGCTGAGAGAATTATGCGTGAAAGAATGCGAACACGAGGGAACACACACGACACAAAATGGGATAAACGATCACACAACAAACAAGGCACAACAATCAGAACGTGATATGACTAATAATAGCACGATGATGCGAACGGGAAGCACTGAAACAATCTAAGGCGAAGCACACTAGAGCAAACAACGAAAAGAGTTTTATCGTATCACAAAACATAGCGCCAAATGAACTGGACAATCAGCAACACAAAGCAAGGCAAAATCTCAACAAAACAACACCAGAATCTCAAACACGAATGAAGCATGGAAACTAAAAAAGAATGATTTGTTCACTGGAACCACAACCACGTTTGGTAAATGAGTAAAATGTACAACTTATGGAAACCCAACAAAGTTTGGAACAATGCAATATGGAAAAATCTGAATAATGATAACAGTAAAGTAAACCCTCCACCGATATGGCTAAATGTGTAAGCGAATCGTGACAGTGAAATAAGAAGGCGCGGAAACGTGAAGTAAACAGAGTGAAAAAGGGATAAAATGTAAACGTGTAAGTGAATATAACAACATTGTGCAAACCAGAGAGACCTCGTCATAATTAGTCGAAACATTGTTCAAGAAACACACAAATGATTACGCCGAAATCAGTTCTGCTTCCTTGCTGGCACACCAAACGCAAAGAATTCTGGAGTCTACACAAACACACTTAGACCGAGTCATTTGGTGCAACGTCCAAGGTCCAACAAAACCTCACGCAAGCGTAGGTACATTATAGTCGAACTGTAAATACTAGGCAATCAGGTGATTGACTGCTTTTGAATTGGGCTCAGTGATTGCTGCTCTCCAGCTCGATACAGCCAATCACCATTGCAGCTTCCAATGGCAGAATGCACCATTCGGACACGTGCACAGATTGACTGCGAATGCAGCATCGCACCAACTGCCTGCATTACAGTGTGCCAGTGAGTGCGCCCATCACTGCATCATCAACATCTGCAGGTTCTGCTGCAGTATGATCTCCTTGCAGTCGGTGAACACCCTGCGGATGTTCTGCGTGTCGACGGCGGTCGTGAAGTGGTAGAAGAAGGGCAGATTGCGGTCGCGACGCGCGCACTCGAACAGACCGAGCAGGAAGAACTGCACGTCCTGCACGCGCTGAGCGTCCCCTTTGAACTCGGTGAAGTGCTCGCGGATGTCCGACGAGGGCACCTTCTCTGGAAACGTCGGTGGGGTGAGCTTGGTGAAGGTCAAGTGCTGCGCTGAGTGCACTCTGTTGTAACACTGTTGTGTTGCAGATTGCAGTCACACATAAAACATGCACGAACACATGCGACATCGCACGAGTGTGCGTTTGTTGGTGACTGCGCAACAGTGCTGTGTGTTACATAAGAACAGAGTGCACTCTCACTTTCTTCTCGGTTTTCCACCAATTGCAGTGAATGGTGGGGTTTCCAGTTTGCCTCCATTCAGTCAGCGCAGTCTGCTTACCAACGAGCAGATCAGTTTTGTTCATGAACACGATGATCGGCACAGTGGCGAACGTGCGATTGTTGACGATCGTCTCAAACACACTCAACGACTCGACCAGACGATTCGTACGGCGATCTTCCAGAATCACCTGTGCGTGTGCGCATTTTGTTGTTACAGAAAGTGGTTCGGCAATAAATATGAAAAACATGATCATGATATGGACTGCGGATTCTTGACACCACGAGACGAGTCCTGGGCACTGGGTTTCGGTTTTGCACATCACGTTCAGTCTCTTATTATTCGTCAGTTTGGTCAGTCAATGTATTGATCTTGTTCTCTTTTTGTTATTACGTCAACCGCAAAAAAAGTCATTCTGTTTTCGTGTGACGCAGCAAATCCATTCACCCTGTCTTTGCCAACCTGGTCATACTCAGACGACGCAACCAGAAACATGATCGCTGTGATCCCCTCGAAGCATTGGAACCACTTTTGGCGTTGCGACCGTTGGCCGCCGACGTCGATGAAACTGAAAGAAAACAGGGACATGGGGTAATTCGGGAAAACAAAAAGAAGGGAAGAAATGTACTGGACATGAAAAAAGTTGGAACATTTATTCGCTGAACATGTTTCATATAACCAACCGGAATGGAACTCGCTGAATTTCGAACTTGTGCTCAGAGATTGTGCGCGTCGCCTTGCGACAGAAGAGAATGTCGCGGTTGGTCGGTGTGAAACTCTGCAAATGAATCGAGTTGTGTCAATGGTCTCTGTTCTGCGGCCCCGCCAACAGCAGATGCAGAACAGGGCTGACAATGAATGAGCTCGCAGACTGGTGCAAAGACCATCATCATGTGCCATTGGTTTCACAACAGGTAAAATTCAAAATAAGAAAACGCACAACGTAACAAGAAACCACCAACCGGTACCGCGATCCGTTCAATGTGATCAAAGAAATATCTACACGAGTCGCTCTGAAATAAAAAAAACGACATTTCTTGCGAAATTTAACAAAAAAACTTTCTGACGGAAGGTAAGTCTTCAAAAATTTCCAAAACTGGCATGAAATGAAGATGAGGGAAACGCACAATTTGAAACAGACTGCGGCATTCATAGGTTTTTCGAATGGTCGGATCGGCCCAAAGCCGTTTGATGAACGGAGCAAACTCGGCAAAATTGTGCTGATCCAATTGGTGCCTCACGTCGACGGTGGTCGCAAAACTGAAAACAGAATTGGAGAGATTTGCAATTGACCGGCAGGAGGAAGTGGAATATTTTTTTTTTGGGGGTTGTTGGTTTAGTTTTTTTTGCAATTTTTTATTTTTTTTATTTTTTTTTTTTTTTTTTGGTTTCCTTTTCTGGATTTGCAAAGATAAACTGGTGATTCGACTGAGCGACCGATCTGTGCGAGCAACTGATGGCCAGCATTTGAATTGGGATTTGGAATGGAACCAATGAATCTGTTGGAGAGGGCCGCGCCGTCAATTACTATGATCAGTTCGAGTTCTTCGAATTCTGTCACACACTGATGTCAACCTCACAATCGGACACACTGCTTGACAGCGTCCACCCTCAGCCAACACTAATCAAACAAAAGAACAGAGCCAGTCAAAAAGCAGTTTGTAGATCGCGACTGATCGCACGTATTCGTGCGTCATTACGGTGCTTTATAACAATCACTAAATCGCCACTCTCTCGCTACTTAGTATAAGCAAGCACAAACAAACGCAAACAAAACCAGCCACTGCAACCGACCGATACAGTTTATCGGCGTATTCCTGGTGTTGCGGGTCAGTCCAGGCCAGCTGCAGTTTGCTGCGCGCGTCGATCAGCACACGCATCGCAGTGATCACATTCTGGTAGATCAACTGCCTGTACTCCCTCACTTCGTCGGCCGTGAACTCGCCGCGTCCGTGGATGATGACCATTTGCTTGAGGAATGTCGACTTGCCAGACTCGCCGCTGCCCAGCAGCAGGATTGACACCTGCGGTGTTCAGGAAGGAAACCGGTGTTGGGAATAGCGGCATTTGAAACGTTCAGCACCACATCAGTTAGATTGGTCGTTCTGCGGCAGGCAGGTGATAGGAACATGGTATGCCGGACTAATTTTTCAATCGTAGCAGATTCTGAGCGTGTTCACGCGAGAGAAACTGGAATTTCATTTGCGTCGGAAGTTGGCCACCCAAATAAATATTTCCACAGTGAAAACAGTTTTTTCGTAAACTCCGTCCCCTTAGGCATAGACGTGGAAGGTTGCCTCAAATCACATGAAATCTGACACCACTCTCCGCACGCCCAGCTAAAAATCAGAAATCATTAACTACCACCGCATTAGCAATCACGTTGAATTTGATAATTACATCATAAAAGCCACCGTCAAGCTCTACGCCAACATACCGTACGCAGCAGTTCCTTCTTTTGCCGTCTGATCTCCTTATCGATTTGTCTGCTTCTGACCGCGTCTGGATCGGCGCTGCAGCACGCGAACGCGTCCATTTTTTTCAACCAGCTAAAAAAATTCTAAATGGAATTTGAATGTTTCATAATACACATTTCAAACACCATCGCAATATTCCGCAGTGGGATTCTCGCGAAACCCCCATAAACGATTAAAAAAGCCACTCCAGGACTTCAGAAGACACTTTTATCCAGCTCGAACAAGTAGTTTCTTTCGATATCATTTAAAAAAATAAGAATTTTAATTTTCGTCTAACCATACCAGGCCAGTTTCTCACTGCCAAGCCACATCATATTATTGAATTACGAACATTTTGACGAGAAAGAGAAATAATAATAAACAGATAAATACGGGAAGTAAAACACAGTTTGCTTTTGTTCTCTGTTTCACCAAAACATCGTGGAGGAAATCGAAGTAACCCAATTCCGGATCTGGAACACAGAAAACGTCTGATAAAACAGAATGAAAAAAGTGCATAATTTGAAATTGATAAAAACCCTAATAGAAAAGAATCACTGGGTATGGCTGACCAAGTCAACATTTTGCGCATGATAACTTCTTTTTTGTTGAACTGTTCAAACAAGTGAGAGCATGAACGGAAAAATGCCAACCCACACGAATAAAAAAGCTATGAAACCGCACAGTCAACGAACGACAGCACATGCCATGCAACTTTCAAATGCTGTTTGCTGATTGGCTGATGGATTCGAATTTTTGGCAACCGAGCCAATCATCGATGTGCGCTGTTGTGGTTCACTGTGCCAATATTGAAAAACCCACTATCATTAACATTAGCACATGAATCGCAGAAACAAAATTGTTGGGAACAATAAAGAAACACAAACTGCAAATTTTGACCGCTCAAACGAGGCAAAGTACACACCGGATAACGGGGAATAAAAGAAAAAAGGTATCTGAATGTTTGATCAACAGAAAAACGTTAAAAATAATACCATAAATCGACACTGTTTTCTGTTTTTGCAGCAACGCAGGTTGATCACAGTGGAAAATGAAATCGGAAATTTTCAGATATAACAAACTCAAATAATATTCGTGGATTTTGTGCTGAAAAAAGAAATGCGAAAAAAATTGTAACAAGCAGCACGATATAGTAAAATGATCGATAAAATTTCAACCAATAAAAACTCTTGTACTCACCAATCAGCTTGGTTGCAATGCAACAATGCCAAGTACAACTGATTGGATGATTCCCAACTGCAGCAGCATCACCGATTACCTCAGATCAGAACCAAACTCCACCAAAAATACGAATCCAAATAATGCACAGCAAGTGAAGTTTTCGTCTTCAAAAAGCAAAAACAAAACTAAAATTCAACAACAAACAAACAATAAGAATATAAAATCGCGTATATACTTTATTGACGTGAGCAAAAAAACAATTACAACTAGTGGGCATGAATAAAACACAAAACAGCACGATAGTTTTTCAATGGATTTCTCACGAAACCACAAACGTCATTCTGCAATTCACATTCTGACAATAAAAACTGCAAAGAGGCAATCATTCAAAATGACGCCAACCAAATCCACTGCAATCCAGTTTGTCTAATCCCACTCTACCCTGTTGTTGACTACAATCACCCACAAAAGCCACGTCCCTCAAAGAGCACACAAGTTTTTCAAGAATGATTCAAGGCGATGATGTACAGAGTTGCTGTGGAGGCCGTTCGAATTTTGTGCAATCACTTTATTCGATAACTTTCATCACTTTACCGATCGCAATTGTTTTGCCTGAAAAGAGAGGTCGAGCTTTCGACGAGTTTATGCGTTTCAATGGCAAACGTGAACAATGCCATTTTGCATTCAATGCTGATCTTGGTTACTTCTTCTCATAAAAAATGGACAATATATTACAGTAATGCAGATAGAAAACGCCGTTGGAACTATACGTTAACTTTTCTTGGATCGGATCTACCTGACTTCCAGAAACGAATGTGTGCATTCCATTGGCCTCCTTGAAAATCAGGCTGACCCACTGCAACTGAGCGGCAAGCAGCTGTGAATGCAGCTTGCGCGTACCTTCATCGCGCAGCGTGAATCTGCCCATCTGCGAGAAGTCCTTGAATCGCTCCAAACAGAACAACTCCGGGGACTCGAGGCGCATGATGCACATCTGGTCTTGTTTCACGAAGCGCGGCCGCTGCCCGGCGATCGGCTTGCCCGTTTTCTGGTCGACCAACGCGAGCAGTGTCTGCAAGTGCCGTGAAACGATGGTAGTCTCGCGCATTAGAACTGGAACCAATTGGCGTTTTGGTGATCAAAACTGATGCAGATTGCATGTTTGGCCATTTACATTTTTTTCGAAAGAATGAAAAAACTAGCTCACACTCACAAGTTCAGTATTGTGCTTTGTCTCGAGCTATGGACACCGCGAGTGCTGAGCTTTGTTATTGCGTTTGCCAAAGTGATCAACAATTGCACCAAAGCTTCTTGGTGACATTTGTCGTACCAGTACGACAGAAATACGGATGTCACTTCATAGGCACATGGCGAGCCTAGCTGCGTGTCGCACACCTAACACCAATCTCTTGAACCCGAATCTCAGCTGATGCATCTCAATCCTGCACTCAGCTCAACCCTCACCTTCACTTTCACCTCCTCCACGGCAGCATGAATGTGTAGAACAGCCGAATAACCAGCGCAGATGATTGAGCGACACTCGAGGATTTTCACCTGCAAACAGCCATCAAAACATCAAACCTAATAAAAACAAGGAAGCTTCATGAAAAAGCAGACATCAATAAATGTCGATTCAACTATTTATCAACTAGCAAACTCAGTTTCGGGTGTACAATTGACAACGCAACGCTCAATCGCGATGACACGAAACCTGGGCTGCATAGTTACAAGCGTACGAGCGAACTGTTCGAAAAATAGTGCAAACCCTTCAAGCAGTGAACAACAACAACAATTAACCGATGTGTGTTTGCGACGACTCTAATCTCAACTCAACCTCACCAGTGACAGCGTTCACCCAGCCGCCCATACCTGAGCATCAAATATTTTGCCGACAGCACACGGCGAGTCGAGCGAGCACAACACAAATCCAGGCATGATCTCGTCCTCTTCGATGCCCTTGATTTTCATTTTAATGTTTTCCCCTGGTGCGACCTCGTCTGTTTCGTTGTCGTCACTCCACAATTGAAGCACTTGAACGGTCACCTGGAAGGAAGTGCAAAATGCAGCGACTGTCTTTGCAATGGAGTTGGAATGGAAAACACACAACTGTTTTGTGAAACGACTTCAGCTGACTGACACTCTATTGGTCAGTTTAACATAACGACCCAGCCAATCAACCACAATTTGAGAAACTTTTGAATTGTGATGCACAGAAATTCGCCACTTCCATCCAACTAACCCGGTTTGGCATCAACAACAGCGACTGGCCTTTCTGGATGACACCGGATTCAACTTTGCCCATAGCAACGGTGCCCATGTCCTGCATTGCAAAAACATTTCAGAAACATTTTTAACACCGCAAAAACACAAAATAATGAAAATAACGCCAAAAAAATCATAAAAACAAAACGTACATTGTACTTGTCGACTAAAATACACCGGACGGGACCTTCGCGGGCTCGCGAAATTTCCGGTAACGAATCGAGATACTCAATCAGACATGGGCCACTGGAATCGGAAAATGAAGAACAGTAAACAGTAGCAACAACGACAAACAAAATAAAAAACAGAATATTTTGAAGGAAAGTTGTGGAGGAATTAAAAAAAGAAATAAAACTCATTTTCGCACCTGTACCACTGAGAGGCCTCGTCTGTGGGACGCTCTTTGAGGAAGGCACCGGTTAAGCCACTGCATGGAATATAAATGAAGTCGGTTTTCGGGTTGAAACCGACCCGCTTCAGGAAGGGTGTCAGGCGTTCTTTGATTTCGTTGAACCTGCAAAAAAGGTCACGTTGTCTTCTCACTCTTTTTCCAGCATGGCAACAAGATATGCACAACCGCAGATGGAATGTTCGATCGATTCAAAAACAAATGAACGGTAAAACGCATTGGAGATTTGCAAAGTCAACCAACAGCAGGCGCCCACAGAAGCGTTCGACTACAACCACTGCACATTTACGTTGTCCCCAAAGGCGCCGTGACCGACCTCGCCTCATCCCACTCGACGGTCGGGTCGTCCATTTTGTTCACGAGCACCACCATCCGTCTGACACCGGCCGTCTTCACCAGCGTCGCGTGCTCCTGCGTCTGTCCGCCGCGCTCGAATCCCGTCTCGAATTCGCCGCGTCTCGCCGAGATCACCTGCACACGAAGCACGTTTGCTTTTGATATTCGCCGATTTCGATGGAATGAAAGTTACAACTGGCCAGCTGAACGACACAAGAGGACCAATCAGGTGCGCTTGCGCTACTTCTGAACGCGCATGTATTTCAGTTCACCCTGATGCAACAGAAATTTTGACCGCATGACTGATTTTTTCAGTTAAAGTCAACGGTCAGTTTTATTCTGGATATGAATCTCTCTCAATTGATCTATCAACGCAAAGAACGTTTCCCAACTACAAACAACAGCAACAAGCGACGAACGAGCACAGCGAGATCCGCCTGACTGGCGCCGCCGATCATGTTCGGCACGAACGACTTGTGGCCGGGCGCGTCGAGGATGGTGAAGTGTTTCTTGTCGGTCTCGAAGAACGCACGGCCCACTTCGACCGTCTTGCCCTTTTCGCGCTCTTCGGCGTTCGTGTCCAGTGCCCATGAAAGATACCTGCGTGAACATGACAGTGAACACCGATAATGACACAGAGAACTGTTTTACCGAGACTGTACGATCTGTCTGTGGTAAAACACCTTCGGCAGTTGCCTTACCGCAGTTCTGCCTGGTGTCTATCCGTCGCACAGACGAGCCAGGCTAACTGTGATATCTGGCGAAACCGCAAACAGCGAACTTCATATGCGTGGGCGATTCGAATTGTCTTTTACTTGGACCGGTAAAACGACTTTTTTCGTATCCGGGTAAAACCGTTTTAAACACCGAAAAACCGCAGAAAACATAGTGAAACCATGATTTAACGGCGGTGCAGAAACGGTCAAAAACCAGTTTTCATTGGTATAATAAAATTTTTGTCCCCAAGCCCACTTTTACTAAATACATTTGTCGAATTGTGAATTCATATAGAACTGGAACTAACAATAAAAAAATCAAAGAAAAGTAAAAAGGCGCCGACCACGACTCGCGATTCTTCTCCTTCGCCTCTCGCTCGTACTTCTCGAGCGTCCGTTTGTCGACCATACCAGTCAGGTACATGATATGACCACCAATCGTTGATTTACCGGCATCTGCAGGCAAAATAGCAGATACAAAACAACCACCGAAAAAAACAGAAACGAGCACAGAAACGAGTAATTTCTAAATGAGAATCTCATCGACGTCACCCATGAGAAAACAAAACTTGTAAAACAACCTATTACCATTAACAGATTGACTCTTCTCATCACTAGTTGATTGGAATGGGAAAACGCTTATCAAATAACTTTTTTACAGTCGATCCACTAGAAAAACCGTTTTTACAGTCGAACTCTAAATTATAAGGAACCAGCTGATTGGGTGGTATGCAAGCTTTCTGTGCGGGCATTGCTGCGGCGGGTAGCGGAGTTTGGTTACCACAGAACGCATGCATGCATCACGTGATCACCAACGAATCAACTGATTCCCGATAATTCAGAGTTCGCCTGTACAATGAGAGTTTTGACGCACCGACGTGCCCGATGAAGACGACGTTGATGTGTTCACGTCGCACCGCGGGCGCGTCCACGTGCGTCTTCGGTTTCGGCGACGTCGGCGGCGTCTCGTCGTCCTCTTCGTCGTCGTCGTCACCACGCTCGGCCTGCTCTCCATTTTCGTCCTCATCCCCGTTCGCTCCATTCTGCTCCAGATCGTCTGCGCGCGTCTCCCAGTCCGCCTCCGTCTGATCAACGGACGGCGCTGGTGGCTCTGAGATTTTTTCAGTTTTTTCGAACTGCGCTTTTCGTTGTTTCTGCGCAGCTGATTGATTATTGGCTGCAAGTCTACTTGTGTCGATCGTGGGTCGAAAAAAACAGTGACAGCATCACTAAAAACTGTCAACATCAGAGAACTCAGTCGCAATCGGCTTGACTAAAATTGAACCTGCAAAAAAACAATATTTTTCAATCGGTCGTACGTGTCTGTTGATGCGATGTTGGCACTTCAATGTGATTACTACTCGGTTGCTGTTGTTGCCGCTGCTGCATAGTTGGAACTGTGGAAGATTGTTGCCAGGGGGCACCATTGAGCACCGAGGGGTCCGCTTGTGATTGAGAAGCCGACTGGTCATCTGCAGTTTAACAGAAACGAGTGACTATCGAACACGATCTCGTTTACATGACAAAATTTTCCAGCTACAATATCTATCCCGATCTCGAATGATTTTCGACGGATATCTATTTATCTGGAGAGTTTTTCTGTCAGCTATATATCTGGAAATTTCTTTTCTTTTAAAACTTTCTTCCACAATTCAACAAGATTTGTAAAACTAGACCAGCATTTGACCAATTTGACCAAATTGATCCAGGTGTCTGTGAGAAAAAAATTTAGCTCCAGCTGTCTAACCAGATTTTGAAATTTTGCCAATTCCACTACAACCCTGCGTTAATTTAACGAAAAAACCTCGTCACTTTTATCTAACGGAATAAAATTTTCTCGAAAGAAAATCTTAACCAAACAAAAGGGGTAACAAAATGAGAACGAACAAGAATGTTCAGTTGGTGAGTCGGCAGGCAGCCTCTGCGCTGCCACTGGCACTGGCCCAGCACTGTGCACGATTTTGCCCGGCACAAACGGCGCAGCGTTCGCGTTCGGGACAAACGCGGCAGCATTCGGATTCAGTCCACGTTTGGACGCGTCCTCCATTGTTTCAGAAGGTCGAACGTCGAAACGGTCTTTTCTTACAAACAAAATTTGCAGTGTTGCTTCAGTCCACGAAAATTTGTTTTGGTGTCAATGCTGTTATCACTTGCTTCTTTTCTTTTGAAACTTTTGTTTCAATTTCAATTTTTTTGCCAGCAATCACCGACTTACGTGAGTGTGGTGACCACCAACGGCGACGACGACGACACTTTGCTAGACGGCAACAAAGCCAAATGCAAAAACAAAATGGTAACGCGCACTAAGCAACCACACACAAGCTACCGAAAACCGAAGGCCCCCCAAGTGATGGGTGGCGGGCGGCGGCAACTGGCAAGTGGCAACGCAACGTCGACGGCGGCGAAAAAACAAAACTATTTGTAATTCTTGATTTTCTGAACTTGGCGTGCGTACGTGCCACGTGCGTGCGTTATCTGTTGTTGCTTTTTTTAAATCTGGATTCTGAAATGGATGGAGGAAGGAAGGAGACAACAAATTAGCATAAACCTAACCAACCCAAAAAAAGTTCGTCTTCAAGAAAACTCTGACGAGCTTAAGGTTCGCGTTCATCGAGTCCGAATCGAATGAAAGCGATATCTTTTGGTTGGAAATAGAATATTAGAACGTGATGCATACAGTACCGTGGGCCCAAACAAATTTTCGAAGGGGGGGGGGTATGGTGCCGTGGGGGGGTGCCGAGTGCCGACCAAAAAGTGAGGGGGGGGTCCAACCTATGGTAACGTGGGACCCCCCCCCAGGGGGG
Organism: Theristus sp. LFF4_11; assembly: GCA_030248135.1. Taxonomy (NCBI): domain Eukaryota; kingdom Metazoa; phylum Nematoda; class Chromadorea; order Monhysterida; family Xyalidae; genus Theristus; species Theristus sp. LFF4_11. Next base: position 67,649 of record JASANC010003039.1, read on the forward strand.
TCCCATGGGGGGGTGCATTTTTTCAAAATTTTCTGTGGGGGGGGTCCACCCCCCCCCCCCCCCCCCCTGAAAAATTTTCGCTTAAATTTTGAAGGAAAAACGCTTAATTTTGCTGCAAAATCTTTGAAATTATAATGAAGATGGTCAAGTTATCATATATTCAGCTTATATTATGGACTTTATGGACAAAAAATCATGATTTTCAAAAAAAATTTAGGGTGTGCAGAAAATTTTGGGGAGTCTCCGCCAGACAAAATTTCATGGGGGTGTGGGGGGGTGTCGGCCAAATTTTCGAGGGGGGGGTCCGATGGGGGGGTGCCCGGTTTTAGGGGGGGTGGCACGGTGGCCCCCCCACCCCCCCCCCCACCCGACGGTCTCTGGTGCTCTGGGGGGGTGTACCCCCCACCCCCCCCCCGCCCACGGTACTGGATGCATATCATTATTAAAAGATGTACATGGTAGCCGGAAGCGGTGCGGAGCGGACGGTCGCGGCGCGGTGCCCGCCCCTGCGCTAGAGGGTTGTTATTGACTCAGTAGCGAAAGCGGGACCTGGGTGAGGGGGGGGGGGGGTGTTTGCCTAATTTTAGAGGGGGGGGGTCAGCAGGTGCCTTCTCGGTGAGGGGGGGGGTGCACGGGCAGCAAATTTTCCTGAGGGGGGTGCACTGGCAGAAAAATTTCGTGGGGGGGGTGGTGCACGGGATCGCACGGGTAATACCAAATTTTTGCCTTAGAAAAGCACAGAAATTCTTGTAAAATACAGAATATTTTGTGCAAACAAGCTGCTTGTTTGGTCAGAAACAACAAAATCTATGCAGGGACAAACACAAACGTCAAGAAAAATGCAAAAATTACGGTATTTTTTAAAAAAAATTGAGATGAGACTGACCACCGTGAGCAGTACCGAAGACGAGAGGGGGTGGGGGGGGGGTCGTACACCCCCCAGAGCACCCGAGACCTCCGCGTGGGGGGGGGGGGGGGGGGGGGCGGGCGCGCCAACCCCCAAATATGTGTTAGGGCACGCACGTGACAGACACTGACTTATATTTTTTTTTATTTTATTTCTTTTATTTTTTTTTTTTTTTTTTTTTTTTTTTTCTATAATATATATTTTTTTTTTTTTATTTATTTTTTTATTTTTTTCATTTATTTATTTTTTTTTTTGGTTTATTCTTTTTTTTTTTATGTTTTTTTCGTGGGGGGGTGTGTTGTTGGTGTGGTTCTAGCAAATTGACCCGTGCCTACGGCACGGTTAGCTGATAAATACAACTATTATTTTTGAGTTGGTTTTCCCTTTTGACCTTGCCCACGACGCGGACTCAAAATGCATTGCATTTTGATTTTGAGCTGCTTTAACCGACTGTTGTTGATTTACCATAGAAATGATCGTTCACTTTTAAAGCAATCGTCCGTCGATGCTTCTACTTTTTTTGAAAATCACAGCATTTTTTGTTGTTTAAGCCGTGTTTTTTGTCAAGCAACATGCCTTTGCTGATTTTATTGCTGTCGATTCAATCGTAACCTGATTTACTCACCATAACACTGATTACTGTGTGGTTTGGTTTTCGCTGTTTCAGCATCAATCAAAGCGACACATAAGAAATAACAGATATCTAACAATCATAACTGCACTGTCATTCAAAATATGAAAAACAATCTTTTTTTAATCAGCAACAAACAACTGCCATTCCCTATTAAAGTATCAAAATCAATTCTCGCATTTATTAGCCTTCAATGTCGCTTATTTGTCCTTTCATTCTTTGTTAATCAGTTGCATTCCACTGTCCTTCCCGTTTAAAGTATCAAAAAAACAATCTCCTTTGATCAGCAACAATTAACAGCCATTCCCGCTCAAAGTTTTAAAAATAAATCTTGTTTGGTTAGCTTTTGAAGGTGTGGTTGTCGCGCTTTGAAAAAAAAGGTTGTTAAAAAAATAATTGTTTAAGTTTTTGTTTCAGTTTAAGATACAGGTTTAAGAAAAGCAATCTGCTTCAGTCAGCTGTCATTTCTGAATAGGCAACACTTTTCTAAATACCCATTGGAAAGCGCCCGCTTTTGACTTGGTAATGGTTTTTTACCCGCTTATCCTAACCTAAGCCAGGCCTTTTAGAGTGTAAATGTCAAAAAGGCAACACTTCTGAACAATTGTTGCGAAACGCCAATTTTGGTCTTGATTAGTTGCTTCTTTTTTCCGCTTAGTGTTACTTAAGCTAAGCCTTTTAAAGTTTAAATAACAAAAAATGCAAAACTTTTCTGAATATTCGCTGAAAAGGGCATTTTGGGTGGGTGTTTTTTCTTTACTGAAGGATAGAATGGAAATGACAAAACAGCAACATTTCACTGAATAACCGTAGCAAAGCTCACCTAAGCCAAGCCTTTTGAAATTTAAATGACGAAAAATGCAAAAGTTTTCTGAATATTCGCTGCAAAACGGCCACTTTTGTGTGGTATGTTTACTACTCTTACCGTTAACCCATACCTTAGCCAAGGATTTTTGATAGAATGGAAATGACAAAACAGCAACATTTTAGTGAATACCCGTAGCAAAGCTTCCGCTTTTGTTTCGAATGTTTACTTTTTTCCCCGCTTACCCTAACCTAAGCCAGTTCTTTTTGATCGAGTGCAACAAAAAGCAACACGTTTCTGAGTACACATTGTGAAAAACGGTCGCTTTTGTTTTGGTATTTTGCTTTTGTATCATAATTGACGGATTTTAGATGTTAAAAAAAAAAATGAAGGAAAAAGCAACGATTTTCTACATTTTACTGAATACCCGTAGCAAAGCTCCCGATTTTGTTTCGTTTGTTAACTTCTTTCCCCCGCTTACCCTAACCTAAGCCAGTTCTTTTTGATCAAATACAACAAAAAGCAACACGTTTCTGAGTACTCATTGTGTAAAACGGTCGCTTTTGTTTTGTTATGTAGCTTTTCTATCTTAAGTGACGCATTTTCTATGATAAAAAAACAAATGAAGGAAAAAGCAACGATTTTCTAAATACTCGTTGTAAACACCGACTTTATAAAAAATCTACCTTGTGAAAAGAGCGATTAACTTGCAAGCGATTGTTTTAAAAACTCGTTTTTTTGTGAAAAAAACTCCATCGCCTACAATGGAGTCCTTGCAATTCTTGTTTTCTGAATATTCGCTGCAAAACGGCCACTTTTGTGTGGTATGTTTACTACTCTTACCGTTAACCCCAACCTTAGCCAAGGATTTTTGATAGAATGGAAATGACAAAACAGCAACATTTTAGTGAATACCCGTAGCAAAGCTCCTGCTTTTGTTTCGAATGTTTACTTCTTTTCCCCGCTTACCCTAACCTAAGCCAGTTCTTTTTGATCGAGTGCAACAAAAAGCAACACGTTTCTGAGTACCCATTGTGAAAAACGGTCGCTTTTGTTTTGTTATGTAGCTTTTCTATCCTAAGTGACGCATTTTCTATAATAAAAAAATGATGGAGAAAGCAACGATTTTCTACATTTTACTGAATACCGTAGCAAAGCTCCCGCTTTTGTTTCGATTGTTTACTTCTTTTCCCCGCTTACCCTAACCTAAGCCAGTTCTTTTTGATCAAATGCAAAAAAAGCAACACGTTTCTGAGTACCCATTGTGTAAAACGGTCGCTTTTGTTTTGTTATGTAGCTTTTCTATCCTAAGTGACGCATTTTCTATGATAAAAAACAAATGAAGGAAAAAGCAACGATTTTCTAAATACTCGTTGTAAACACCGGCTTTATAAAAAGTCTACCTTGCGAAAAGAGCGATCAACTTGCAAGCGATTGTTTTAAAAACTCGTTTTTTGTGAAAAAACTCCATCGTCTACAATGGAGTCCTTGCTATTCTTACGATTGTCTCGCTTGTTTGTTGTCGCTCTTGAGCAAAAGGCATCATGATGACTAACGTCATGTGGAATGACGATTTGAACTTTGCATTGTCATTAGAAAATGGAGTATGAGTATTCAGCTGATGATGACTTAAATAGCAAAATTGGCTCAAACTTGTAAATTTTAATAGCCAATCAACGTTGCGGAACGGACCTGACTTACTTACATACACAGTTACTATCTTAGTATTATAGATAGACTAGCCAATTGACCCGAGCGTATGTGGCTTAATCAATGCCAAGCCATTTTGGTGAAGTGGCATTGACTTAGAAAGAAAAAACAGTAACGTTTACTGAATAGTAACCCTGAAGATAATTTACCTTGTGCTGCCGTGAAGTCGCCTACAATACAATATTTTTAATGTATTTAAATAAATAAAAAATGCGAAGTTTATGATTTTGCTATTTTTACCCGTTTACCCTAACCGAAGGCAAGCCTTTTTGTAAGTGAAGTAAAATTGAATAAAAAATATAAAAACTAACGTTTTTTTCATTTACCCGTTTTAAAAAGCTAATGCTTTTTTACCCGTTTACCTAAGCCAAGCCTTTTTGTATGTGAAGTAAGATTGAATAAAAACATAAAAATTAACGTTTTTTTTCAATTACCCGTCTTAAAAAGGTAATGTTTCTTTTACCTAAGCCAAGCCTTTTTGCAAAGTGAAAATGCGAAGTTTATGATTTTGCTATTTTTACCCGTTCACCCTAACGTCAAGCCTTTTTGTAAGTTAAGTAAGATTGAAAAAAATATAAAAACTAACGTTTTTTTCATTAAAAAATACCCGTTTTGAAAAGCTAATGCTTCTTTTACCCGGTTACCCTAACATAAGCCAGGCCTTTTTTCTAAAGTGAAAAATGAATAGAAGAAACAAAAAAGTGACGTTTATAATTTCGTTTTAAAGTCATTGCTTCTTTTACCCGTTTACCCCAACATGACCCAAACCTTTTGCAAAGTGAAAATGAATGGTAAATACCATTTCGACCCAATTAAAAAAACTAACTTTTTTCAGAGACGGTTTTGTCACATCTTTCGCAGTCGCTCGTCAAGTTTTGAGCAGCAGCAATTGCCAGTTGTCCATCGTGCGTTACGTTGAAATTAAATATTGTTGAAGTTGAATACGTTGTTTTGAATCAAAAGTGCAACTTGCAATTGCAATGCCGATGTCGATGCGTGTTTTGCAACCCGATTTTTAAAAACAAAAAAGTTCAAACTTTTTTCAAAGACGGTTTTGTTACATCTTTCCCAGTCGATCATCAAGTTTTGATCAGCCACGCTTCCATTTGCCTATGCTGCGCAGAACTGTCTCTGTTGACCAAGGAGTATCATGATGACTTCAGCTATATGAAGAGCGACGCTTTGAGAAAACAATCTCAACTGGCTTTGATAAAAATAGGTTAAGGAAATTGAGATGCAGTTTTCTTAAATAGCAAAAATGAGCGCCAATTCAAATTTCATGAAAATGACAGGGACAGACAGACAAATTGCATTTTTAGTATAATAGACTAGCCAATTGACCCGAGCGTATGTGGCTTAATCAATGCCAAGCCTTTTTGGTGAAGTGGCATTGAATTAAAAAGAAAAAAACAGTAACGTTTACTGAATAACCAATCTGAAGAAAATTTACTTTGTGCTGCCGTGAAGCCGCCTACAATACAATATTTTTTATTGTATTTAAATGAATAAAAAGGGGGGAGTTTTTGGGTTTTTTTTTTTTCTTTTTCCCTCCCTAAATGAAGGACGTTTTTTTTTTGTATATGAAGGAATAAAAAAAAATATAAAAATTAACGTTTTTTAATTACCCGTTTAAAAAAGCTAATGCTTCATTTACCTGTTTACCTTAGCCAAGCCTTTTTTGTAAAGTGAAAATGCGAAGATTATGATTTTGCTATTTTTACCCGTTCACCCTGACCGTCAAGCCTTTTTGTAAGTTAAGTAAGAATGAATAAAAAATATAAAAAATTAACGTTTTATTCAATTTCCCGTTTTAAAAAGCTAATGCTTCTTTTACCCGGTTAGCCTAACATAAGCCAAGCCTTTTTTGTAAAGTGAAAATGAATAGAAGAAACAAAAACAGTGACGTTTTTAAATTCGTTTTGCAGTCATTGCTTCTTTTTACCCGTTTACCCTAACATAAGCCAAGCATCTTTTGTAATGTGAAAATGCGAAGTTTATGATTTTGCAATTTTTACCCGTTCACCGTAACCTAAGTCAAGCCTTTTTGTAAATGAAGTAAAATTGAATAAAAAATATAAAAATTAACGGTTTTTTCAATTACCCGTTTTAATAAGATAATGCTTCTTTTACCCGTTAACCCTAACCTAAGTCAAGCCTTTTTGCAAATGAACTAAAATTGAATAAAAAATATAAAAATTAACGGTTTTTTCAATTACCCGTTTTAAAAAGCTAATGCTTCTTTACCCTAACGTAAGCCAAGCATCTTTTATAAAGCGAAAATGCGAGGTTTATGATTTTGCTATTTTTACCCGTTCACCGTAACCTAAGTCAAGCCTTTTTGTAAGTGAAGTAAAATTGAATAAAGTATAAAAATTAACGGTTTTTTTAATTACCCGTTTTAAAAAGCTCATGCTTCGTTTACCCGTTTACCCTAACATAAGCCAAGCCTTTTTGTAAAGTGAAAATAAATAGAAGAAACAAAAAAGTGACGTTTTTAAGTTTCTTTTTGCAGCCATTGCTTCTTTTTACCCGTTTACCCTAACATAACCCAAGCCTTTTGCAAAGTGAAAATGAATGGTAAATACCATTGCGACCCAATTGAAAATAACTTACTTTTTTCAAAGACGGTTTTGTCACATCTTTCGCAGTCGCTCGTCAAGTTTTGAGCAGCAACAATTGCTATTTGCAAAGGAAACACGAGTACAATACATACAATAGGTTTGGAATGCATTCAAATAACTAAAACAATGCAAAGTCTATGAACATCTTGACAGGGCGAGTAAAAAGCCTATATAGTATAACGTGGAAAAGGAAAGGAGAGAGGGGAGGGAAAGAAGAGAAGAGGGGAAAAGAAAAAAAAATAGGAAGGGGGGGAAAAGAAGGTGTATTAAATTTACAAAGTGTCTGTGTGTGTGTGCGTGTGTGGCACTTTTTTGTAATTTGAATTGGCGCCCTTTTTTGCTATTTAAGAAAACTCCATCTCAATTTCCTTAACCTATTTTTTTTATTAATGCCTGTTGAGATTGTTTTCTCAAAACGTCGCTCTTCATAGCTGGAGTCATCATGATACTCTTTGGTCAACAGAGACAGTCAGCACAGCATAGGCAAATGGAAGCGTGGCTGATCAAAACTTGATGATCGACTGGGAAAGATGTAACAAAACCGTCTTTGAAAAAAGTTTGAACTTTTTTGTTTTTAAAAATCGGGTTGCAAAACGCACATCGACATCGGCATTGCAAGTTGCACTTTGGATTCAAAACAAGTAAATTTCATTGAAATTGATACTCCATGTTTCATTTTCAAATTGATACTCCATGGTTATGAGCGATAATTTCAACGTAACGCACGATGGGCAACTGGCAATTGTTGCTGCTCAAAACTGAGCGACTGCGAAAGATGTAACAAAACCGTCTTTGAAAAAAGTTAGTTTTTTAATTGGGTCGAAATGGTATTTACCATTCATTTTCACTTTGCAAAATGTTTGGGTCATGTTGGGGTAAACGGGTAAAAAGAAGCAATGACTGCAAAACGAAATTATAAACGTCACTTTTTTGTTTCTTCTATTCATTTTCACTTTAGAAAAAAGGCCTGGCTTATGTTAGGGTAACCGGGTAAAAGAAGCATTAGCTTTTTAAAACGGGTATTTTTAATGAAAAAACGTTAATTTTTGTATTTTTTATTCAATCTTACTTAACGTACAAAAAAGCTTGACTTAGGTTAGGGTGAACGGTTAAAAATAGCAAAATCATAAACTTCGCATTTTCACTTTACAAAAAAGGCTTGGCTTAGGTAAACGGGTAAAAAGCATTAGCTTTTTAAAACGGGTAAATGAAAAAAACGTTAGTTTTTATATTTTTTATTCAATTTTACTTCACTTACAAAAAGGCTTGCCTTCGGTTAGGGTAAACGGGTAAAAATAGCAAAATCATAAACTTCGCATTTTTTATTTATTTGAATACATTAAAACATATTGTATTGTAGGCGACTTCACGGCAGCACAAGGTAAATTTTCTTCAGGGTTATTTATCAGTAAACGTTACTGTTTTTTCTTTCTAAGTCAATGCCACTTCACCAAAAAGGCTTGGCATTGATTAAGCCACATGAGCTCGGGTCAATAGGCTAGTTCCTACAAAATTTAAGCTAAAAAATTTCATGGGTGGGGTGCGGGGTGTGCCCCCCCCCAGAAATTTTTCTACAATAGTGCACCCCCCATGGCCCACGCCTGGGGGGTGTCACTGTACCATGACTGACACCCCCCACTGAAAAATTTTCGGCACCCCCTAGGGTTGTTAAACAAAAATGAAAATTTTTTTTTAAAGTGATTAAAAAAAACAAAAATGCCGATTTTAAAAAAAAAATTCGAAAAATTTTCCTCTAATGTACTCTGAAAACCTCAATTTTGGCAAAATTTTTCGAAAGTTCAACAAAAATTTTCTTTGATTATACCTCGTAAAACCTTTAGCAGTCGATTTTGGGCCGTTTTACCGACTGATTTTAGGCTACGACAACATCTGCGATGAAGTTTTTGAGCGCCCCAAAGCTTGGCCTACCATTTCCGATGCAGATAAGGTGACGATTCGCCTCGCAGAGCGTCCGATTGTGCTCGCTGCTCCGTTTGCAAGCGCTACGTTGTCTGGTTGCTTGTCTAGCAAATTTCGAGGGGGGGTGGATGGTCCAGTGTCAGGTTTTGGGGGGTGGGTGTCGCGTGACCCCCCACCCCCCCACGCGGAGGTCTCGGGTGCTCTGGGGGGTGTACCCCCCCCCACCCCCCCCTCGTCTTCGGTACTGGGGGGTGGATAACCCCCCCCCCCACCCCCCCCCCCCCCCCTCGTCTTCGGTACTGGGGGGTGGATAACCCCCACCCCCAGTACCGTGGGCCCAAAAAATTTTTGAAGGGGGGGGTATGGTGCCGTGAGGGGGGTGCCGACCAAAAAGTGAGGGGGGTTCAACCTATGGTAACGTGGGACCCCCCATGGGGGTCTTATGGGGGGTGCATTTTTTCAAAATTTTCTGTGGGGGGTCCACCCCCCCCCACCCCCCATGATATTTTTTCGCTTAAATTTTGAAGGAAAAACGCTAAATTTTGCTGCAAAATCTTTGAAATTACAATGAAGAGGGTCAAGTTATCATATATTCAGCTTATATTATAGACTTTACAAACAAAAAATCATGATTTTCGAAAAAAAATTTAGGGTGTGCAGAAAATTTTGGGGGGTGTCTTCGCCAGACAAAATTTCATGGGGGGTGTGGGGGCGTCGGCCAAATTTTCGAGGGGGGGTCCGATGGGGGAAGGTGCCCGGTTTTAGGGGAGGGTGACACGGTGCCCCCCCCCCACCCAGTACCGTGGGCGAGGGGGGGTTGGGGGTACACCCCCCAGAGCACCGACCGTCGGGTGGGGGGGTGTGGGGGGCACCGTGCCACCCCCTAAAACCGGGCACCCCCCATCGGACCCCCCCCTCGAAAATTTGGCCGACCACCCCCCATGAAATTTTTGTCTGGCGGATACCCCCCAAAATTTACCGTACACCCTAAAATTTTTTTCGAAAATCATGATTTTTTGTCTATAAAGTCCATAATATAAGCTGAATATATGATAACTTGACCATCTTCATTGTAATTTCAACGATTTTGCAGCAAAATTTAGCGTTTTTCCTTCAAAATTTAAGCGAAAAATTATCATGGGGGGTGGGGGGGAGTGGACCTTCCCCACAGAAAACTTTGAAAAAATGCACCCCCCATGGGACCCCCATGGGGGGGTCCCACGTTACCATAGGTTGGACCCCCCCTCACTTTTTGGTTGGCACCCCCCCCCCCCCCCCACGGCACCATACCCCCCCCCTTCGAAAATTGTTTTGGGCCCACGGTACTGCCCCCACCCCCCCACCCCCACCCGACGGTCTCTGGTGCTCTGGGGGGTGTACCCCCCCCCCCACCTCCCCCCCCGCCCACGGTACTGCCCACCCCTCCACCCGCACTTTCGCTACTGGTTATTGTTAAAAAAAAATCGTCATTTTTGTTTTTTTAATAAAAAAAATTTCAAAAATCAAAGTTGTGCTAAATTAACCAGGGAGTCGAAGAACCACCACACAGAACCACCACCCGAATGACTTCCGTATGGCGGAACTTTTTAGATTTTGTTTGGGTGACCTCATTTACCCCTTTAAAAACCCGTTACCATGTCTCTTCTTGTGTTTTGACTCCCGAAACGTCACTAATTGTCCCCAGCTCAAGTGAAAACACACATCAGCTTGAAATTCGATCAATTCTGATGATGTCGACGACAGGACACGAAACAACAACCAAAGAATGCAGCGCTTGCAAACGGAGCAGCTCGGACGCTCAGAATTCAGATCATAGTTGTTCTACATAGTTGTACTAGGGGGAGCCTAGGATTTAGGTACATAAGTGAGTGATTACTAAATTACAACTGATTTTGCCACCACAATACTAATCAGCTTTTGGCTTGCCTACTCATGGTTTCTTACACTTCTCTGGTATTATGCCGTGCACTGCAGAATAAAACTGAACTGAACTGAACTGATCAGCAATTAAACAGTCATTATCTCCAAACACTATCTCATAATTGACTTCCATTACCTACCTTTTGAGTCCCATAAAAGCAGACAACTTCCACTGCAATCTTCAGTAACGGCAGGGCAAAAGAGCATTTGAATCACCTTTTGTCGGCGATCATCATCCTCAAAGGCGGCCACAAGATTCTGAAAGTACATGAAGCGAACCGGTGACAAAACGCTCTACATACACTCAACGACATTTTGGCGCTGGTGGTGTGATAACACAGCCGCGCTGATCATCATCACTCCATCAAGTGGTGTCAAGTGATATCAACTCGATCAACGCGCGATCAGTTGTGGCTGGTGGCATTGCGACAGCAGAGAGCAGAAGAACGCATCATGCTGCAAACATAGCTGGCGGCGTGCTCAACGTCGACCAACAGAGAAATGGCGGGATAGATCACAAAAACGGAAAATAGCCACTCTAGACCAGTGAGAGGGGGCGCATTCTGTTTCCGCTTTCGGAAGCGGCTGAAAAACGAAGCGACTACAGCAGCTGGTTCCGCACTTTTCCGGCGAGTGCGGACGATAGGAAGCGATGGGCGTCAGGTGGTGAACGGCCTAGAGGCTCGAACAACGGGTGTCGCACTTCGCGGATGGACGCGCCAAGTCAAATAAGTCAAGTAGTTTTTATCCACGTGCATTAGCCATCATTGGATGGCTGGAGTTGGACCCGTGCTTGCGGCCTTGGACACCATCATTATGTTATCTCTTAGCCAAAAGAGGTACCAGCAAAAAAGTTTCCGCAATGAAGTACAGAGTGAGCCAAAAAAAGGTGCCAATTCTAAAATGCTCTCACTGTCTTGTGCTGAAGTGTTTCGAGCTGAAAATTGGAACACTATTAAAAAACATTTGGAGGTTTTTTGACCAAATTTTTGTCACGATATGTTGTCTCTGTCACTCACTACAGCAAAATATCTGGAAAATATAAAAAATCGACAAACGTTGTAAAATGCAGAGGGTTGATTTAGTTGTAACAAAAATCAAATGATGAACGTTGGTGACAACCCGAGTGTTCACAACACAAAAAAATATGAAAAAAGCAATATGCACGAACAGTAGCTTGAAAATTCCGAATGCCGAATTGCATTTGAACAGTCTTTGATCACCTTGATGTTTCACTTCGAGTCTGAGCGTGCGTGAGCGGTTCTGCTCAGAACAGATGCAAATTTAACTTTCCAGAGGCAATTTGTTTTTTTTTTCCTTTTTTAATTCACACAATTTGCCACTCTGATATTTTCACCACAGCAGACAAGTTGTTTTCTGCAGTGAAAGACGCAATTCCATTTTCAGTCTTTGCTGCCATCATGGTTAAGTGTGGACGGCAGAGCAGCGAGTCTGGTCTGCCAATTGGTGGGAACATGCGAATAACTTTTCAACAGTGGTTTGGAAATTTCGTACAAAATTCAATTTGACCCCGCGTGTCGATACATCAGTTCGGAAATCAGTTTATGAGCAAGATAAACAGTGAGATTATGGATAACCATTGTTTTTTCGTCAAAAATTGCTATTTTTTGAAAATTACACTGTAAAAGTGAACTGATACGTGTAAGCAAAAAAATTAAATCACAAAAAACCTCCCAAAGTGTTCTAACAGTGTTCAAAAATTTTGAGCTATGAGGTCCCTTTGTTACAGCTAAACCCTCCCTTTGTATTTTACAACATTTGTCGATTTTTCATATTTTCCAGATATTTTGCTGTAGTGAGTGACAGGGACAACATACCGTGACAAAAATTTGGTCAAAAAACCTCCAAATGTTTTCTAATAGTGTTCCAATTTTCAGCTCGAAACACCTCAGCGCAAGCTAGTGAGAGCATTTTAGAATTGGAACCTTTTTTTGGCTCACCCTGTATACAAGCCTAAGCCTATTGGACCCGTGCTTTCGGCTTTGGACACGATCACCATTATGTTATCTCTAAGCCGTAAGAGGTACCAGCAAAAAAGTTCTCAGCTTTGGACACCATCTTATCTCTAAGCCGTAAGTAGTACCAGCAACAAAGTTCGCGCGTTGAAGTATCTATGCCAAGTATCTAAGCCTAAGCCTGTTGATCCGTGCTTTCGGATTTGGACAACATGACCATCATGTTACCTCTAAGCTGCAAGAGGTACCAGCAAAAAAGTGCTCAGCTTTGGACACCCGTAAGTAGTACAAGCAAAAAAGTTCGCGCGTTGAAGTATTTATGCCAAGTATCTAAGCCTAAGCCTGTTGATCCGTGCTTTCGGCTTTGGACACCGTGACCATCATGTTACCTCTAAGCTGCAAGAGGTGCCAGCAAAAAAGTTCTCAGCTTTGGACACCATCTTATCTCTAAGCCGTAAGTAGTACCAGCAAAAAAGTTCGCGCGTTTAAGTATCTATGCCAAATATCTAAGCTTAAGCCTGTTGATCCGTGCTTTCGGCTTTGGACACGATCACCATCATGTTACCTGTAAGTTGCAAGAGGTACCAGCAAAAAAGTTCTCAGCTTTGGACACCATCTTATCATTAAGCCGTAAGTAGTACCAGCAAAAAAGTTCGCGCGTTGAAGTATCTATGCCAAGTATCTAAGCCTAAGCCTAAGCCTAAGCCTAAGCCTAAGCCTAAGCCTAAGCCTAAGCCTGAGCCTAAGCCTAAGCCTAAGCCTAAGCCTAAGCCTAAGCCTAAGCCTAAGCCTAAGCCTAAGCCTAAGCCTAAGCCTAAGCCTAAGCCTAA
>JASANC010003040.1:0-14049 GCA_030248135.1 Theristus sp. LFF4_11
ATACATGCCTATATATCGAATATATACGAAGAATTCATATCAAAGTGTCGCGCCACCGCCAAAAATCCACTCAGCCGTATGTTACTGTAACTAACAGCGCTAAACGCTTTCTCACAAGGTGTGGTGGAGTGGAAGACGCAAGAAAACGTAGTAGTTGTTGTTGCTGCTGTTGTTGTGGTGAGCTTGTGCGTTACACGCCTAATTTACCGACCTGCGCAATCGCCTGCAACGTCCGCTGTTTTTTCACACTTTTTCGTTCAGCACTCAGCGTTCAACACCGACTGCACTGACCGACGAAACGGCTCTCAGACAATGACGACAGTCAAGGACTCGAAATCGGATGTAATCATAAATTTTGATTAAGACAAATTTTCGCGGCAATCGAAAACCGCCGCAAGGATTACAGCTTCTCAGATCCGCCGTAGCGCTAATTAGCGCAGGAGCACAAACACTCTGCCTTTCAATAGATTTATACATAAAACTGAACAACTCACATCACATTTTAAAGAGGCAACGACACAAAAAGCCGCCAGTCAAGAGCATAATAGAAAAGATCATTGAAAAGCCCTCAATCTAATCTCTCAATTTCCCGCAATGTGTGTGAGCACCTTTTGCAGGAGTAGCTACCGTACATCTAGAAAGCGATGCAATGTCCCGTCGTGGCGTTACTGTTTTCATCATTCAAGCAAATAAATTAATGACAAATATTACATCTTTGCATGCTTATTCGTTTTCACTAATAGTTTTGTGGTGTTGTCGAGGCCATTTCGTCAATAACACGTAGAATGCATATTGAAAACGCTAATTACAAGATGCTTATCGGGCTTTTGCGAGATCGTTAAGCTGTCAAGGACCATTGGGTATTAATGTTTTATTACGCGTTGATTTCGTTTGTAAAACCGGCGCCAAATCATTTCGATGCTCATGTTTATGCTCTCTGATTTCCAACGATATTCTGTTCTTGGTTCCACTTTCGCAAGCTTTCCGCAGAAATCTCTTTGAGTGCGCGGGGAAATATGAAGCCGAAAATGTGTCGGTTTTTTTCGTGAGTAACATTTAGATCATTTTGGTACAGCTAACTGGTGACAATTTCAGTCTTATTTTATAAAGCATTCGCTTTGCAATCAACGTTTTGTAGCCATGAGCCGTTCAATCGCTATTCCGCGAGGTGGAGACGCATCCAGTGGTGACCTCTGCTGGTTCACTGTCGATGCGACCGTCACCAGGTGCACACAGGGCCAAAACGTTTTACCTCAGAGCAGATCTTTTGATTGGAGTAAAACATCAGCGAACCTAGAATGCAGCTGCTTTTAGTGACGGTAATAATCAATCAAACGCACACGTGATGGCGCGAACCGCTCCGAGAAGAAATGAGCTAATTACAAACGGATTTTTCAGCTAAATCCACCAAAAACATTCAGCTTTTCATTCCTTCATCATTTATTATCACCACACGCAAGCAAACATCCATTTAGAACCAAAAGTCGAAATTTTAATAGAATTTCGTAAAAAGAAGTGTAGCAACAAACCTTATTTTCTGCTGGCACCGTATTTTTAACAGTCAGAAGTACACGCACAAAACAACGAAAATCTGGTAAAATTAACAAGAAGCGAAAATCGAGAATAAAAGCGCAATTACAAAGCAGGCTTAACGTTACCGTTAAATCCTGGAAAACTAATTACACCATAACTACATGTAACTGTTGACACGAATGAAATAAACTTCGTGTGCTAACAAAACTTGAATAATACTGATGATGAGTAAAATTGCGAAGCAAAACACATAAAAACCTTGCGCGTTTGCATTTCATTTTGAATGTTGGCATGGCATATCACTATGATGGTCCAATAAAGCCACCACAACCAATCAGGGTGTCGAATTGAAATTCGGCCAATTCAGCTATTTTGCAGCAAAACGAAATGTGTTCAACTTCGGTGGCCTTCGATTTTAACAAAAAAAACAGCCACCGGAAACTGCGTCGCAAGTTACGGTACTTTTCAGGAACAAAACGGACAGCTTCGAATACTTTACTTTTGAAGACATACAAGAACTTTCAAAGTTTGAGAGGCTTGGTCTCAGAAAATCACAGGCCAAAAAAATCAATCGCACCAACACAACAATAGATGTCATCTTGCATAATAGAAAACGCATGACACGCAACAAAGCTGCTTCCTTCTACATAAGATCCCAGAATTTCAAACTTTGGAAGCAAAAAATGTTACATTTCAATGTTGCATTCCTTCACGTCACACACGATGTCTGGAAAACAAAGTGAATTGCTGAAAATGCAAAATCCTTGCAATAGCTTCGTAAAAGGGCAAAGTAAGAGTTGGTTTGAATGATACAGAAGAAAAGAAAAGTTACACGCACAATTGTACCAGCGTGAGACAGCAAAGAAATACGCCCAGAACACAATCGAAGTGAAGCAACAAGGAAAGCAACCACTAAAATATCAAAAACAAAAAGGATCAAACACGAATAGAACTTTGGAAAACCAGCACGATATGAACATAAAGAAATCAATCAGTCAACCATTTCGAATTTCACACGACACAGCAGTAAAAATCAAATAAACAAAATCAAGAAACCGTCAATTCCAAAAACAGAACATATCACAAACAAATGTGAACGAAAATGCAAGAGAGCGCACACTGGTCGACCACCGATTTGCGAGCACAACGCCGCCTAGACGACAATCTCCTGCATGACGCGCCTGCCGCCGGTGGCCGAGTACGCATCGCTCATGTCGTCCTCTGGCGAGCGTTCACGACGACGCCCGGCGCCGTGCGGTGCGTTCATGAATCGTGCGCCACCGCCGCCGGGGTGCATGTCGACCGGTTGGCCGTACTGGTCGTAGTAGAGCATTCCGTCGGCCGCAGAGTGATAGCCGAGGTCGGCAAAGTCAAACGGCTCCCCATTGTACATCGCCCCGATCGGCTCTTGTGTCGCCGACCACTGGTCGACGCTGTTCGCGGCGTCGTCGAAACTACCGCTGCAAAAGTGCATACAGTACATCAACCTAGAGCGGTAGGCAGGCTCTGCTCCTTTGTTTTGTTGCATTTCTAACATCAGAGCTCGAGATGCCAACAGCGGTGTCCGTATCCGTGGCTTCTCTCATTTAAAAACACTAGTCACCTCATACTTTGGCTCAGTGGTGACCCATGGAACCATGATGGACTTTACTGGACAGGGTAATGTTTCTTCAGCGGCAAGAAACAATGTATGGAGGAATGGATTGCACTACACAACGGATGTCCGATTATAAACACAGCCATAATTCCTGCGGTACATTGCCCGCCGCACCGCATCAGTGCGCCCACCGACCGCATTGCGTTGTTCGTGTAAGCGGCCACCGAGTCCGCATAGCCGTTCGGGTCGTACGTGAGCGTGTGCCCGTTGGTGCCCGGATGCGAGCCGCCCGCGCCGCCCATGGTGAACATGCCGCTGTCGCTCTTGCCGTCGTCGCCGCTGGCACCCGCCGGAGCGACGGTCCCCGTGGGATACGGTTGACTGATGGTCTTCGGGCGGCTGAAATGGAAGAAAAGTGAAAATTGGGATGAAATCATGCGGATGCGCGAGCGAGCGCAGCAAGCGGAGAGCGCATCACGCATAATATGAGCCGTTATCCCCTCGCGCGCTTTTTTCAAATTTGCTCGCTGCGTCCAGCGAGCATAGTATAAGCCACAAACTTGGTTCCGTGCACACGAAACGAACACCCAAAGTTGTGCTTGGAGCCGCGAAAAAAATTTTATCGGACAACTTTTCATACGCTGTAGACACGAAAAACCTATTCTGAAATTTATGTTACTTATTTTTGTTTCTATTTTTTTTTCTGGTATGTAATCATATGTGTTCGCCCTTTCAATTTTTACCTGCGACACTTTCACAGTCAAACAAAAATGTTTCCTGGGGTAATTTCACCTGGAAATTTTGAAAATTGGGTTAATTTTTTGCCCCGACCCTGTTTTTGGGTAAAAAATTGGGCATTTTTAAAAGTTCGGAGGGTTTTCACCTGGTTTTAAGTGTTCGCCCTTTCAATTTTTAGCTGGGACACTTTCACAGTTGAACAAAAATGTTTCCTAGGGTAATTTCATTCGTATTTTCTGAAAATTTAGTTTATTTTTTTGCCCGGGCATTTTTTTGAGTCAAAATTGTGCATTTTTGAAAGTTCGTAGCATTTTGACTGAGTATCAGTTTTTCACTCTTACAAATTTTGTCTGAGCTACGAAAAATAATAGGAAAAAAGTCTAGTCCGTAGTAATTCAATGCGCTGATCACGGATTTTGGGTTAGTTTTTTTACGTGAGCAACTCTAGATGCTGAATCGTGACGATTTCGGGCGAATCGGCCGTCGAAATTGGCGAAGTCGGTCCAGAAACGAAAAACAAGAAAAGGGTGTTTTCCAGGGTAATTCAATGCGCTGATCACGGATTTTGGGTTAGTTTTTTTACGTGAGCAACTCTAGATGCTGAATCGTGACGATTTCGGGCGAATCGGCCGTCGAAATTGGCGAAATCGGTCCAGAAACGAAAAACAAGAAAAGGGTGTTTTCCAGGGTAATTCAATGCGCTGATCACGGATTTTGGGTTAGTTTTCTTACGTGAGCAACTCTAGATACTGAATCGTGACGATTTCGGGCGAATCGGCCGTCGAAATTGGCGAAATCGGTCCAGAAACGAAAAACAAGAAAAGGGTGTTTTCCAGGGTAATTCAATGCGCTGATCACGAATTTTAGGTTAGTTTTTTATGCAAGCAACTCTAGATGTTAAATCGTGACGATGTCGGGCGAATCGGCCGTCGAAATTGGCGAAATCGGTCCAGAAACGAAAAACAAGAAAAGGGTGTTTTCAGGGTAATTCAATGCGCTGATCACGAATTTTGCGTTAGTTTTTTTATGTGAGCAACTCTAGATACCGAATCGTGACGATTTCGGGCGAATCGGCCGTGGAATTTAGTGAAACCGGTCCAGAAATGAAAAACAAGAAATCGGTGTTTTCCATGGTAATTCATTGCGCCGATCACGGCTTTTGGGTCAGTTTTCTTATGTGAGCAATTCTAGGTACTGAATCGTGAAGATTTTGGGCGAATCGGCCGTAGAAATAGCATAGACGAAATTGGCCTAAAAAACGAAAAATGAAAAACCTGAGTTGTCTGGGGTTTAGAAGAATGTGTGACCAACGTATTGTGATTTTGGTCCGACCTTTGGGGCTTATGTAAAAGTCAGAATATTATCTAAAAATGCGGGAGACGCATGTAAAAGGAGGAATATGGCCTTGTGTAAGCAGTGAAAGACTTGGCTCGACAACGCTTTTCAAGTCTCTGATGTGGTACACACGGATACAAGTACATAAGAGTCATATTTTTGCGCCGTTTATTCTTTATTTCGGTTGCAAGTGGCAACCCTCGTACATTGTAGACAAATGAAACTTTCACATTTGCTTTTTTCTAGCATTTAGCGACCTCTAAAACCACTAAAATAACGATCAGACTTTAGATCGCTGACACTGGTTTGCACAAAGTGTATCGCAGAGGCATTGGGAACGCAAGGTCTCCTTCTGTGGCAATGACTCACCGGTTTATCCTGTCACAAGAATTTGGTAAAAAGGGTGAAAATCAACGGAAGACAACACTTTTTGCACTGGTGCTGCTGTATGCACAGCGGTGCGTACGTTAGCAACAACGATAAAGCTACATGCAGCAATGTTTTGCAATCTCTGATGTTTCTGTTTTTTTGCACAGAATTTACAGTATAGCCGATTAAACATGGCAGCTTTTTTCAGGGTGCAAGGAGCGCGCGAATTTTGAATGAAAGAAAAAGAAGTTCAGAAACCAAATTGTACGCCAAATTTGACGCGTTTTTTTAAACTAATGGATTATCCGTATTATTCTGTTCATTCTTTCTCCCTTGCACACATGATTGAAAATTATGTTGGCATTTTTGAAAAAGACAACTCCTAGTCAGCGACTAATCCCGCCTTGATGGACTGCCTCATTTATTCGGCTATGCTGTACAGAATTTCGCACATGATGTGATTTTAGACTAAACTGAAGAGGACAATTGAAAAATATCTAGATAACTTCAAAGTTTTTGCGCTTTTCAGCAAGCTTTTAAACAACAAACGCGGCGCAAAAATATGACTCTTATGTACTTGTATCCGTGTGTACCACATCAGAGACTTGAAAAGCGTTGTCGAGCCAAGTCTTTCACTGCTTACACAAGGCCATATTCCTCCTTTTACATGCGTCTCCCGCATTTTTAGATAATTGTGATATTCCGCTCAATGGCTGCAGTTTTCAACTGGCCAGCTGAGTGTGTGCTTCATGCAGCATGAACGTCCAGATCAGTCAACGAACATTAGTATAAAACCCTGTTTTTTGTCTGAACACGGTGGTCTGATACAAGTCACATCAGCAAACACCTGAAAACCTGGCACACATGACAGCATCCGTACGCCAGTTATTGTGCTGCCAAAAATCATCAAAAACGCACACAGGCCTAACAACAAGCCCAACAAGCCCTAATGTCCAACCGATTATTCTCCATTTCATAGTCGACACGACCGCGCGACCGCTGCTGCTGCTGCTGCTGCTGTTGCTGTTTCGGTTGTTTCGGTTTCTCCGGCATCGAGCACCGATTCATGCAGCAGCAGATCAGCACCACTGCGGCCAAGGCGAGCAGCGCCGCAGCAACGATGATCACGGGCACCAGCACTTCCATCAGCGCCGTGCCGGTCGGTGCGACCACTGAAAGCGGGACACTGAGTTGGGGATTGCGTGATGGTTTGGTTGAATGGTTGAATCGACAAGTTGATTCGCGAAACGATTCAATATTAGAAGGATTGATGAACTAACTGATGGACTAATTGATTGGCAAGTTCATTATCTGGTTGATTTGTTGACTAGTTCATTCCAATATCGAGATCAATAATTCAAGAATTGTCGCAAACGACTAAAATACCAACAACATAAACTGATGTGTCATAAATAGCTTGTGATCAACTTAACAATAACCATTTTTCTGACCGTTCTTTGCTATCAGTAAATTTCTTCAAAGTCGAACAGTCATACATGTGTCACATTTCGCTTATTAGTAATACCGGTTTATTTTTCCCATATTTTCCATTGTAACACTTTTCTTATGATATTTTAATTATTAACTGAGAAAAACTGCCAGTGCTATGTAAACCTGATCTCATTCTATTTATTATTATTGTTTTCTTGACGCACACCGTCTGATCTAATTTGTATCGACAAATTGCAAATAATAACTAACAAATGAATTTGGGCCGAAAATCTCAAAACCGCGACATGCTCTTAAACGGAAATAACAACAATATTTGCTTGACACATTGACTGGGTATCAAATTTTGTAATTGACTGATCGCCTGACCGACTGAACTGAAATGACACACTGGTTAACTGCTTCTTTGATTGGTTGATTGGTTGTTTGAACCGGACTGACCGGTTGATCCAAAGTGCATCCCAGCCCAGTCCACCCTAAAAAATCAACCAACCCCCCCCCGCGCCCCAACCAACCGGCCGCAGGTGCCACCGCTGAGCAGGCAGTTGGCACGGCCGCGTGGCGACAGAAGCGAACACTGACGGCCTTCACTTGCGGGATGTTGGCGATGACGCCCATGCCGGAGTCCGTGGCCGTGGCCGTCGCACAGCCGTGGTTGTACTGGCGTCCGTCACGGCCACGCACGTACACGAGCACACAGTACTCGAGCGAGTCGACGGTTGCCTGTGTGTGTGTGCAGAGTGCAGCGTTGTTTGTTGTTGTCGCTTGCATGCATGCATTGCCATAGAACTTACTCCAGAAATCGGAAGTCGGTGAAGTTTCCAAAAAAACAAAACTAAGCAACTTCGCATCTCACTGCAGCCCACGGTCGCTGGCATCAAGAAGGAATTGGTTTTACTAGAACTCATGAAAACGAAGCAGAAACTCGGAAGCGAGATGTTTGGATGTTTTGGCAGTAGTGCTCTGGAGTGCCACACGCGCAAACGCACCACTTCAGTCAATCGTGTACATCATTTCGACGAGACAGCAGGCAGGCCGCTCTCAACAGTCCAACTCTATGACATCTCCAACTGGCTGATTGGTTGGTGGTCACGTGCATGCATGCGATTCTACGCAAACCAACCTCCGCCTCCACAGTAATTCATGCACAGAACGCATGCATCAATCAACCAATCAGCTGGTCGGATATGTTCTAGAGTTGGACTGTAACCCGACACCAACCTTGTACGTGATCTGCTGTTTGTCCGAGATGTACCGTGCCTCTTGCGGTGTCGGTATGGCCACGTCAACAGGCACCTCGTGCGTCACCACGTCCTCATACGCCGACCACGCCGTCTCGCCCAGCTCGTTGGCGCTCTTCACGCGGATTGCGTACCTGAAACGTTGAAAGGCTTGTATTGCCACAGAACGATAGAAAGGGAAGCGGCAATGCAAGCACAACTCTCTGAATAATCGGTCCAGCCAGTGTCCAGGTGTCTGCGGATGCTCTCATAAATTCAAAATAACAAAAACAAAAATAAAAAATCCCTGCATCGCACTTCGCGAGCGACTTCAGTGCAGTGACGTTGTGCTGCGCCCTTTGCTTGAACGTGTCCTCGATGTAGCGGGCACTGCGTCGTTGCGTTCCATCCATGGGCACTTCAAACAGACGGCGTTCTTTCGTTAAACGGCTTCCTGTGACCGGATCGTACGGGGTCGTCTGCAAAGTCCGTCATTAAAATAAGCGGTGTTTTACATTCGTTTGTTTTTCTATTCTATTCATTATATTTTGCAAAATGCAAGGACAGTATCTTAAAGACGGAGACCTACAATTCTATTGCTTGCCACAACACGGGTTTTACAGCGATGTTCACGAATAGTTATGATTAAAAAAAGAGAACAACACAAAAAGAATCGTCCATGACGCCAAGACGCCGAATGATGTGGCGCCGTCAAGGGTCTGTTCTCGTGTGAATCTCCTAGTCTTGTGCCGCGCGATTCCACGATGCAAACAAACTCGACATAAAAACGACGTTTCAGTCGATAAAACCTCTCCGTCTTGAAGTTCGTCTGTGCAAGCGGCAAATTTTGCGACGTGAATAACCTCAAGAGTGAACATTTGTCGCATGCCACCATCGAAGCCGGGCACCCACGAGACGAGAACAGAGTTGAACGAGACCTCCGCGATTTTCAGATCGGCCGGCACCGTCGGCACAGCTGAAGTGGGCGCAACAAAAAACGCACATCAAAATGCCCAACGAAAGAGAAAGATAAAGAAATCAATACTGTGAAACCATCGTGTCGAATACAAATGCTTGTCTGAAAACTGTGCCCTGGCATCACACAGAGGTTTCGAATAAGGCAAATTCATGCAGTAGCGCACGCTGAAGCGCAGGGTGTCACGTCACTCTAATATGTGAAGCTGCATTGATTTTGCTGCTTCATGGATGTGTAGCGAAATGACGCCGCGTGAAGTGACGCCGCCGCTTCCAGTTCGATGAATGGCGCTTAACGTGGCAGTCACAAACGTGCACACCGGCAATCGGCCGTGCAACAATGTGTTTTAAGGTTGTGACTACGACAAAACCAGTGCTGAATGGAGTCAGGGTCTACCTACACAGCATATAGCGTCAATTTCAGCCAACGTTGTGTGTGTCTCTATCTGCAACAATAATCACCCAAGCAAACGCACATTTCGTGCGCAGCGTGAACGTTTTCGTTTCGCCGACGTCAATCGCGTTGCGCGGCTCGCACCGATAGTCGCCGAAGTCGTCGTCGACCACGTTCGCGATACGCAGCACACCGACGGTGACGTCGTGCTCCTGGTGCGACTGCTCGTCCATGCTGCAAAACGAACGACGATTGCTCAAAATGACGAGTTATTGATGTTTGTTTTGCATAACAAAATGTTAGGAGCACGGTTTATTTCGACCTTTTGGCTCCGAAATAATCACACTGAATATACGACCCTGACCGTCAAGTGAAAAGTATGATCTTTTATTTTGGTCCCGATACTCAATGTTCGCATAGATAAGTAGACAATTGGCAAAGTGATCCGAGTCCCCTAAATTGGGTCGAGTCCACTTTGAATTGCCACATAAAAGTTGAAACTATTGTAGTTTCCTTTCTACGTCTTCGCACGCATTCAGTCGCAGAAATCTTTGTCTTCAAGCAAGCAGTTGTTTTCTTCTCAATTTTTTCAATCTGCGTCTAGCGATCAAGAAAGTAAGAAAGCAAACAGACCGTGTGCCACCAAACCAAGCACTCACGAGTATTTCAGTCCGTCTGCGTTGATTTCAGCGCCGTCCGATCGATACCACCGAAAATGCGCCTCCGGCATTGCGCTCACGATACAGCGGATCTCCGCCTAAAAAAAAACGAACGGTTTCGAAATTTTTGAGGTAAAAACCGATAAAAATACAGCGGTCTATCGAGTCAACCTCATACACCGGAGAAATGCGAAAAATGGTTAAAAAATCCTGCTTTTCGCCAATCTGTGGAAGGAATGAAAGAAATCTCATCGACTTTTGATTGGTTCAAAAGACCGAATCAACCAAACAGAGTTCCGGAAACAATGAAATCGAAAAAAACAAGCGTCTGGCGGCCGACCATTTGTCCGCGATCGGCTGCCGCCAGCAACTGTCCTCTGGTGTTGATGATGCGTGGGAAATGCCGCACACGCACGACACCGCGACTCTCGTCGTCGCCGCCGACGCCGTTGGACGTGCGACACGTGTACTCGCCGTGGTCGCTCCATTGGATGCCGTCCGTGAACGTCACACTGCTGGTCACCTGTGAAAAATGGACACGAAAACTTGCGCATCAAACAGAATGCAACATTCAAACGGAAGGTGCGCACACATGCAAAGATGTTGCACGCCCGTGACCGCATTCCTCCGGTCATTCGGAGGGAAACAAAAATGAAAGTGGGAGTCGTCACAGGATTATAACCGCAAACGTGGCAGAACGGCTGAGGAAGGGCGGGGCTCTGTGGTCTAGCGGTCCGAGGGTCAAGAGACACCTGTCCGAGACAGAACGTTGTCTGCAACGTCAGCGTGTACCACTTAGAACGCTCAAATGTGCACGATGACGCACAACATCGCACCGAGCACTCACGTCATAAACACATCGCAGCACGTCCGTGCACGGCAGGCCGTCCTTGGTGTCGATCATCGGCCGTGCGCCCGTTTCGCCGATCGGTTCGCCATTGTGCAGCCAGACGAAGTCCGGCCGCGGATTGCCGTGCGCACGACACTGCAGTCGTTCGGCCGGGCCGCCCTCGGTGTACGGCCCGGACTCGGTCGGCAGGTAGGCCATCAGTTTCGCGGGCTGCAGCACGCGCAGCTGGTAGGTGGCCGCGTCGCCGACGCCGTGCGCGTTCACTGGCTCGCAGCGGTACTCGCCCGCTTGCGAGATCGACACCTGCGCATTGTGAAGTTGGAGTGGGCGACTCTGGGGGGGGGCATTTGGAAGATACGACAGTGAATTGAGACGTGCTCCGTCACTAGTTGTTGAACTTGGTGTCCGTTCCTGAGAGGACTTCAGTGTACATCCGCTCTTAGTCACGAGGCAAAAAGGATGCACAACATCAGAACAACACAATACCTTTCTGCTCAATTGAAAATCTACAACACATGCTTAGAAAAAAGAAACGCTCAATTGCGCAGCGCGGCGTTTCGTCAGCGTACCGACGGCAGTATCAGCGGTTCACCACCGCTCGGCACTGGCTGGCCTTCACGAGTGAACCGATAGGCGGCCGGCGGGTGCCCGGGATCGTCCGAGTAGCAGTTCAGGGTGACGTTGTCGCCGACGACCACCGTTCGTGGCTCGACCTCGATGCGCGCCGCACCCGGCGGGTAGCCGACCTGGAACCCAAATTTACAGAAAAATTGGTCGAAGTTTGAAAAAAACGACACGGCATTGACTGGAGTCGCATTAAAAATGATAGTAACGGCATTCTTTATCCAGTCTTTCAAGGTAAGGGTCCACTGATGACGCTCTATTGAATGAGATGGATCTATGTGACGGAAACTAATACTTTGGTTTGCAGACCGTGCAGTTCACAGTTACAGTTGCAGTTGCCCCAGTTACAAGCGCACGACATGCGCAGCGTGTGTTTGATGTGACTGTGCAATGTGACAGAAAAAATCACGCGTGAGGAAAGGTTCTCCAGGAGGAGGAGGAGGAGGTTCTCCAGGAGGAGGTTCTCCGTGAGGAACTCGTGCTGCAGGTTCTCCAACAACCGCCACTTTCGCACCGCACCTCGACCACCAACGAGCGTTCGCCGCTGCGTCGCTCGGGCGTGCGCTCGTGCAGCGTCAGCGTGTTCTCGGCACGACACGTGTAGTTGCCGCGTTGCGCGCGTTGCACATTCTCGATCACCCACTTCGAGCCATTGAATCGTTGACCGCTCGGCGCCACCCACTCGATCAACGACGGCGCCGGATTCGCGTCGACGGAACAGGTCAGGTCGAGGCGCTCGCCCTCCGTCACCGTGACGGCGTCCTGCAGAGTTTGCGGGTTGGTGTTTTTTGAATCATTAAATTTTTGAAACCTTCGTTGTTTTGAATTCGACAGCGCTTGCTAGCTTCGTTCTCCCTTCTCTCCAACGACCGGTTCTTAGAAACCTCAAAGTACAAAGAGTGTTGCACGTCCCGTGCGTCAAATTCCGTAGCCACAAAACAGAAACGCCCTTTTCAAGATTTAAAATTCAGCAGGCTGTTGTAAAAATGGATGTCTTCTGTTTTCGAACAGCCAGGCCGAGCGAGAAGCGGACGTTTTTGTGCACGGTTACGGTCTGATACTGTAGCGAGACGAAACGTCACCATTGTGCACAGTTTGGTTTGCTGGTTTGTGCAAAAGCTCACTAGTACAACCCCCCTCCCCCTGTCCCCGTATACCGACCGCTTGCACGTGCACCTCCGGCCGATAATAAACGTCGATTTGTAGCGACGAATCAGCGGTGCCCTCCGAGTTCGTGACGGCGCACGTGTATCGGCCGGCCGACAGTTTGGTGATCTCCAGAGCCAGCTGATTGCGCGGTAACAGCACCTCCCCGGAGACGTTGTTGTGCAGCGGCGTGTGCGTCCACCTGCAACATTTTTAAGAAACGTTTTCTGTTTCACTCAGTTTTTATCAATGTCAGAGAAACAGTTCCTGCTCCATCAGGGTATCAGTGATTAGTGAATAGGTTTACCATAAAGTCAGAGACAATATTTCCGTTGTTGCACGTTTTCACGGTAACAAAAACCAAGGACAGACAAACAAGTGTGTAACATGTGTGCCAGTGTGTTTGTTCAGTGTGACATCAATGGCACCGCCTTCCAAATGGAACTCTGGCATCGCACCACACAATCACAGTGTGGTACCGGTCAACATATGGTGGTATATTGACTGGCCAGTTCACCAACCACACAAACAGCAGCCAATCATCATTCAGTCAGCCAGCTCCAACAGCAGCGATTTCTGTCCAATCATAATCCTCCATTCCACCAGCCAGTGTCTGTCTAATACACCACGCCAACCAACGAATTGCGAAATCCGTCCGCGCAGAAAGAAAAAAACGCGGAGCGCACCGATAGGTGTACTGTTCGGGGTTGCCGACGGCGGAGCAGCTGAGATGCGCGATGTCGCCGACCTCGACGTTGTAGACGGGGTACGGCTGCACGGTGACGACCGGCCGGAAGCGCACCTCGACGCGGCGTGTGTGGTCGATCATCAGCTCCGTGTCGGCTCGCATCGCCTCGTTCCACACGGAGCACTCGAAGAACTCGTTGTTCAGACTCGGCGTCGCGTACAATCTGCAATGGAGTCAAGACGAGTGTGATCTTTTTTTATTTTGGTCACGAGACTGAATGCGTACATAGATAGGTAAACAGTTTCATGCGTGATGAGGTAATTGAAAATTGATGAAGTGATCCGAGCCCCCAAAATAAGGCCGGGTCACTTAGGCGATTTTGAATTGCCACACAAAGATTGAAACTAGTTCCCTTTCTGCGTCTTCACACGCATAGAGTCGCAAACTGAAAATTGGCCAACCGGCAAGTTGC
>JASANC010003041.1:0-35018 GCA_030248135.1 Theristus sp. LFF4_11
CTCTCAACCGGGGAATATTAAAGAGAAACTTGGAATTGTTGGAAAATTCACATGCAAACAAGCCGTGCACCAGTTTATACGCGGCCAATCAGCCGACTGCATACGAAACCTGCAGAGGAGCAGACACAATATCAAAATCTGTGTGGCATGAAAACTGCCCATGCAGTGACGAACTCTATCTTTCGCCTGCAGCTCGTAATCGGCAACACGCGCCTGCAGGTCGGCCACGGCCGATTGCACGTTCGCTGGCGCGCCACTCACGAACACCTCGCTCAGTTGCTCTTGTTGATCGGGTACCTGAAGGGCGGCTGATTGTACATCAATCAACGGTAGATGAAGCATCAGCGTAGTTTACGTGAAAATGTGAACATTTTATGTGAAAATGTGGACATTTTACGTGAAAATCAGCACCACTTCACGCGACAATCCAACATCTGCCACAATTGAAATCGCACCTTCAACATGACGTCGTGCTGCTGCTGGAAGCTACGAATCTCCTGTCCGCCCTTGCCGATCAGTAGGCGATGCATTTCGAATGGCACCGGCACCGTCTCGTGCACGGGCACCAGAGCCTGGAATGAAGAGAAAATTCATGGAAAAATCGCTCAGAATATGCGCTATTAAAATCACACAAAACCAAAACTGCCTTTTTATCGAATAACACATTCAGCATTCAAAGAGCTTCGATGTGTGCCAGTGTATTATCAATTTTTAGGTTCAGCGATTCACTGCGTTTACAGGCGTCTAAGGGAAACTAGTTTCAATCTTTACGTGTCCATTCAAGATTGTCTAACGGACTCGCTCCTATTTAGGGGACTCGGATCACTTTGCCAATTTTGAATGCCCGCTTCATGAATGAAACTGTTCACCAATCTATGCGCGCATTGAGTCTCTGGACGAAAATAAAAAGATCCTACCAACGGTGAATGTCAACTAAACGCAACTGTCTGTTCAAATTCAAATTCAATGAGCAAACGCAAACGCAAAGTGCACCCGATTCCGACCGTGAGCTCCGCCTTGGCGAGTTCAATGTTCGCCGGTGTACCAGTGATCATCACTTGGTTGTGTGCGTTCGTTGCTGGCTTGCTTGTGTCACCCTCACCATTGATGTGATCGTTCTGCTGGTTGTACTGCGACGCTGAACACAAAAGAAAGTGACATTTTGAACTGAAGGAATTCAAATTAAAACAAAATCTACATTTCCAATGTTTGCAAATCTTTCAGGAAAAACATCTCTGTAAAAATAATCGCACAACAAACAACAAACGGAATAGTAAACAGAAACTGAAGACTGAAACTGAAAGTCCGCATTCTCACTCAAGCCTCTAACCTAAAGCAAAAAATCTCTAATTCCAGCGATCTGCAACAAAAAAACCTTCCAGGAAAAATCTCCGTAAAAATAATCTCCGGAATGATAAACAGAAACAACTGAAGACTCAATCAAACTCAAATTCCACAATCTCACTCAAGCCTCTCTAACCTCGTTCGGGAAACTTGATCTGCACTTTGTACTTCTGTTGGATTTCCTGAATCTTGAAGCCGCCCCGCTGCAACAGCGTTCGATGGTGCTCCTGGGCGATCTCGATCGGCGACGTCACGGTGGCAGCCTGGGAAAAACGCAACATGAAATGAATCGTACAAATACAATCAAAGTATTTGGTAAATCTGTGAGGCGTTTCGCCGATCATTCGTTGTACGCTGACACCGTGGCCTGGTGGTAGTGCGTTAGACTACAGTCTGTGCGCTCGGGGATCGAGCCCCGCTGAGGGGTGTATGTATAGTGACACTTAATGACAGAAAACTCGATGGGCGCCCTACTCAATGGCGTTCTGTACGCTTCTCTGGGTTAGCCCTGGCTGAAAACATCGCCTAAAATCCCAACAACAACAACCGTTTGGACTCGTCAGCAACAACGATCGGTATCACAGACACTTGAAAAAGGGAACGCTTAGAAATACACATGTGAAAAACTTAACAAAACCCCCAAAAAAATACAAAACAACCCCAAAGAACAACATACAAGCAGCGATGAGATTCGCTGCAACATGCCCGTGAGCCTTTATTCCAGTCATCGTCAATTCCAATCATATGGTGGGAGAGAGGGAAATGCGAGCGCAAGCAACAAACAACCCAGCACCAAATGATACCAACAAATAACTAACGAGTTCCGTGACGACTTCATTGATGCGTCGTTTCACCTCTTCGCAGCACTCCTTCGATCCCTTGACGGACACTTTGCTGCTCTGCGTGTTCGGCCGCGGGAACGAGACGACGGCGTTGCCGCATTGCTCCTGCAACGAGAAACCGGTGCGCTGACAGCAGAGGTGCACTGCCATTGCAATCTGCCAATCTTACTCGCTGCATCGAACGCCTTTTAACGAATCAGTGAGCCCGATTTCAAAAGCAGCCAATCAGCTGACTGCCCAGAATTTTTGCAGCCGACCTGTACACACACGCATCACATCAATAATGGCGGGGAAACTTCCGTTCTGAATTTCCCGACAAAAAGCCACACCTGTATTTCGTGCAGCACGGCAGCGCCGCGCAGCACAAAGTGCCGATGATACTTGGGGTCGACGTCGAAGGTCATCTCGGTTGTTTCCGCCTGAAAATAATCGAATTCAAATGTGTGTTCCGATCTCACCATGTTAGCCTTTTGGTGAGTAGCCTTGTGTGGTCTGTACCATAAATAACAGCAGAAAATACCGAAAACAACCAGTGCCTCATACCAATTCCTTGATGTGCTTCTGCAGCTGGTCCTTCACCTTTGCCACGTCCTCTTTGCGTCCAATCAAATGTATCGTCTCTTGGTCGGCGTCGTTGTCCCGCGGCAGAATGATACGAACGTCGGGGCAGATGTCACGGATCTGCATAGAGTTAATGTTACAAGGACACTGCTTAAGCAGCCCCACATCACTCATGTTCGTTCGTATTTGTGAGGCACCGTTAACACCAGAAAAAAACAAAAAACCGCAACATTTGTCAATCGAACACACTCCAGTTCAGCTTTAAACGAACAAACAACAAAAAAATGACAAAATCAACGGACCTTTCGAATATTCGCGCCGCCGCGTCCGATCAGGAAGCGCCGAAACTGCGGATTGAACTTCAGTTGGTCCTCGTGACTCGAGAGCTCGCGGTCCTTGGCGAGATCGAGCAGCAGCTTCTGCGCCTTGACGACGTCGTCCTTCGGGCCGCGTACGGTCACGAGGTCGGAGTTGGCCCGCTGCTCCGGGAACTTGATGTGCACGCCGCCGCACTGGTCGGCGATGTCGGCGATCAGGCGACCGCCGCCGCCGAGCATACGCGAGTGGATCTTGTTTGCGATCTTCATCTCGATCGTCGTCACGCTCGCCTATGGAAATGAGAAAAGAAAACGGAGGATTGCCGAAATCGGCTGGATAGATGTCACCGCTCGTGGCCTGGTGGTACGTGCGTTAGACTACAGTCTGTGCGCTCGGGGGATCGAGCCCCGCCGAGGGGTGTATAGGCACTTAATGACAGAGACAAACTCGATGGGCGCCCTACTCAATGGCGTTCCGTACGCTTCTCTGGGTTAGCCCTGGCTGAAAACATCGCCTAAAAATCCCAACAACAACAAAAAAAGAGCACGTAAGAAATGGCTGAACAATAACAGTCGAACTTTAAATTATAGGGAATCAGCTGATTGATCGGGATTACGGTATGCATGCTTTCTGTGCAGAACATTGCTGTGGGTGCTGGAAGTTTACTTTGCACAGAAAGCATGCACACTGTAATCCCAACCAATCGGCGGATTCCCTATAATTTAGAGTTCGACTGTAGAATGGAAATCAGTGCAAGATTTGAAAAAAAAGATTCACAGAAACAAAAAAAAAACAGACTATGCGTCCGGCGCCGCGATCAAAGCAATGACTGTTTGCAACGCTCGGCACCAGCACGCTCTTACCAATACGACCAATCAGCGCTCTCAAGTCAAACGCAGCCAATCAACGTGCGCTCAATGTGTTCCATAAAATGCCACCCAACCAGCTCGTCCTGGATGTGTTTCAATTCGGCCACTGCCTTCTCCACATTCTCACGTCGTCCGGTGACCGTGATCGCGTCGTCGCCAGAGTCCTCCGATGGAAGATCGATGCGGCAGTCGGTTTCGTCTCGGATCTGCCGGATGTTTTACTTTTTTAAGGCGGAAACACCATTTCGTTTTTCGTCCGTACGCACAAACGTCGTTCTAAATCCCGTGCGCAAACTAATCGTGTCCGTAATGCATTAAGATAGCACACACGAAACGATTTCTAAATCGCGTGGCCATTTTTTACGTGTCGTGTCCGTGCGTACGCACAAAAAAACTAATTGCTAAACGCGCCTTTACCGATTAAAATTCAAAAAAACCTCGTTTTTAGTGTCATCAAAAAAATTCTAAATGTTTCACTTGTGTGCCAAATTTTAGTCTCCACCTTTGTAATCGTACGTCCGCCTTTGCCGATG
Source organism: Theristus sp. LFF4_11 (assembly GCA_030248135.1). Taxonomy (NCBI): domain Eukaryota; kingdom Metazoa; phylum Nematoda; class Chromadorea; order Monhysterida; family Xyalidae; genus Theristus; species Theristus sp. LFF4_11. Next base: position 4,468 of record JASANC010003041.1, read on the forward strand.
ATGTTGCGATGGAAATCCTTGAAGATCGGCACGCGCACTTGGAAGTTGCTCTCTTTCTGAAAAAAGGTACAGAAGTAGCTTGAAATCGACTTTATCCGTAATTATCTCGAATCTAATCCACTACAACTCCAACTATATATTGCAAGAACAGCAGATCACACCAATGTGATGTGGGCCGGGTAAAAACCGGTCTCTAAAAACCATTTCCCGTTTTTTTCTCATCCAACTGTTGCGTTCTCCCACCAATGCGCAAAGAAGCCAAAACCTGCACACCAAATCAACCAATTTGCATGGTGGTTCTGTGCATTTCGGCCTGGCCAACATCATATGCAGAATGAATGATGGCATCTCATCAGTGATGTGCCCGCTCATCACCCACCAGATCCTTCGCCAGCGCCTGCAGATGCTTGTAGCACTTGTCCACCTGCTCCTTCGGGCCGCGCAACTGAACGACGTCGGATTTACGACCGGCCTCCGGGAACGACAGTTGGACGCCCGCGAACTTCTCGCGCAACTCGCGCACCGCGGCGCCCTGCTGGCCGATGATCAGACGATGCAGACGCTGCTCGATCAGAATGTCGCGCGAGCGCTCGTTCTCCTGAGAGTTGACAAAAAAAGTAAAAAAGGATATCAATTTCTTAGCTTGGGTTGGCTTGTGGCCACGCATATATGCGTAAAAACGATGTTACACGTCAGTTTTGGTTCCGATCAACTGTAAACTGACGAGCCCGGGGTCGCCGCGGTCTTCGCTTACCGGGCGAAACCGCAAAAACAGTGTCCAGCCCTCGCGGTGTCAGTCCGCAGCCCACAAAGCAAAAACTGACGTATCAATTTCTTAGGTTCTGCTACTGAATGCTTTAGCAGACGCAGAAAGGAAACCAGTTTCAAGCTTTATGTGACAATTCAAAGCAGCCCAAGTGACCCGGCCCTAATTAGGGCACTTTACCAATTTTGAATTCCCGCGTGTCGTGCATGAAACTGTTTACCTATCTATGCGCGCATTCAGTCTCGGTCGGGACCAAAATAAAAGACAATAATAAACCGCATGTCACACAATACAGTGAGAGAGAAACTATTCAGTCAAAGAACCAAACAAACAAAAATGGTTCAATAACCCTAATGAGACACACACTCGCCTCGTTGAACTAACGCAAATTCAATCAAATCAATGCAGTTGTTCAGAAAAGAGATGCGACTCTGCGTACAACCCAACGAACAAAACGTCCACGTTCAACGCTCGACAGTTCAAAAATGTTCTAACTGGTGACCAATTCAACTACCGTATTACCTCTAATAACCCCCCATGGGGGTTTATTTCTTCAGCGACTTCTGGGGGTGGGGGTTTATTTTTGGGGGGGGGGGGGTTTATTTTGGGGGGGGGGGTTTATTTGGAAACCATTTTTAGGAGTGGGCAAAATGGCAAAAATACCTTCCATGGCAGGAAGGAAGTCGCAGAAACTTCTACTATACATAGAAATTTCCTTTTACAACAGCCTTTTGTAATGAAATTACCATTAACTCATCCATTTGGGGCCTTTGGTAGCACAATTTCATCATTTTCACTGCAACCAGCCACTGAATTCGCTGGGTATGTGTTTCAAACAGGTTTCAATAATCCCCCATGGGGGATTATTTTTGGGGGGGGGGATTATTTGGAAACTTGTCGAGGGGGTGGGGGTTTATTTTTGGGGGGGGGGTTTAATTTTGGGGGGGGTTTAATAGAGGTAATACGGTATTGTGGATTTATTCAAACGTGTCCAGACTAAAATCAGTAGTAAAATGACGTCATTTGCTTTGAAAACGCCCGTTTGTCACAGTACAGGCCCTAGAATGCCAGTTCGGTGTGACTGATTCGACATTCACCATTTGTTTACGGGAAGAAATCGGCTAAACGGAAAGTCTGGCTTGCAGTGAACGGCAAGCGCATGTTTGGCGGCACATGACGTCATTTCAGTGGGACACGTTTGAAAAAATAGGTCATACAAACGAGCCCCAACCAAGCGTGACGCGATTGCCAGTATTTCGTCAGCAGCCGCCTTGACGCCGTCTCGCGGTCCTTCGATGCGAATCTCGTCCGAGCGCGTCGATTCGTCCGGAATCGTGATCTGCACCTGGTGCTCGTCCTTTAGTTTGGCCACTGAGCAAGAAAAAACGGTGAAAATTGTGACACATTGTGACGTTGCTCTTATTCAGTCTTAGTACCACCATCGGAAACTGGAATGGAAACCAGGCTAAATGGCCACTGACGGAATTTCCGGGCTCAGGTTTCATTAAAGCTCGTATTGTGTCGACAGTGGGGTTACAGTTGCAGCACTATTGCACACAGCCACAAACAATGGCACACCAGCACGTAGCGGTGTTGTGTGACAGACAATGCAACATTACGCTATTTACAACAATGTGCACGCTCTTCAGGTTGACCAGGAGTTCACAAAACAATGAAAATTAATAGCCTACAAAGGGGCTGCACGTTCTGCAAACGAATGCACAACCCTAAAACAAGCCGCAAGCGCCACATTCGCACGAACCGACGGCACCGTGTCGACCGATGATATGCCGATGATAGGCGGGGCTGACGTTGATCACGTGGAAGCTCATCGTGCCCACCATATCATCGACGACCGTCCTAAGTTTCGCCTCGATCGCGCGCACCTGCTCCGGTGCACCCTGGATGTAGATGCGCTCGTCCGCCGAGTCGAAGTCCACTTGGCACTGAAAAAAAAATCGAAAACTGTAAAGGTTAGATTGGCGGCTGACTGGTAAATTGACGGGGCGAGAGACGAGAATGGCAGTTTATCGAAACAGGATGGTTTTCATAGGTTATCCACCCATCGCGCGACTCATGGCATCAGTTGGTGGAACGCTAAAAAGTATGCTCATCGACTGCAAGAAGCACTGTGCAACTAAAGTCTACTCATCCAATCAGCCGACTCCTAAAATCGATTTCTATTCTACAGCAAATAACTCCAATCCATAAAAAAATCAATGTCAAGAAACGCACGTTCGCAGGTTCGGGCACAATTTGCCGGATGTTCTCTCCGCGGTGGCCGATGACGAAACGATGCAGCCATGCGGGACACTCCACCTGCACTGTGATCACACTGGACGCCTTCTGGTAGACCAACGGCAGTGCTACGGCCAGCTTCTCCGGGTCGCCTCTGGAATCGCGAAAAATTGTAAAAACCGCCAAAATATTTGAAAACGCTACTCAGTCTTGCTCGAGAAATTCATAAAGTTAAAGTCAATGCTGTTCATTTTGTTGGACACGCGCGCAATCAGCTGGGTGGGTTTAAATGTTGCCCACTGACATCACACACAGATAAAATCATGGTCGTCCAAGAAACAACAACTATAGTGTAAATAATAGGTAATCAGCCGATTGCATGCCTTTGAAAGCGGCTCACTGATTCGTCCAAACCAGCAAGCTGCTCAATGGCGGTTCTGTACGCTTCTCTGGGTTAGCCCTGGCGCTAAAACATCGCCTAAAAATCGCCAACAACAACAACCGCAGCCGAACCTGAGCGTGACAACGTTCGAGTCCTCGTGCTCACTGGGCACCTCCACGCTGACTCCGGTCTCCTTGAGGATGTCGGCGAGTCCGCTGCCTTGCGGCCCAATGATGTAGCGGTGTTGCGCCTTCGCGATGTCAACTGCGATCGTCTTGCACACGGCTTGCTATAACACACGGAAATCGTCCTATTATCGACTTTTTGAAAGTACGGAATGGTCGAGTAAACATGGCAGCTTTTTTCACGGTTCAAGAAGCGTGCGAAATTTGAATGAAAGAAAAAAGCCGCTCAGAAACCCAATTGTGTGTCAAATTTGACCTGTTTTTTTCTGATTGATTCTTTGTGTTATTCTGTTCAATCTTTTTCCCTTGCACACATGATTTCGAGGCATTCTTGAAAAACACAACTCCTGGTCTGCAACTTATCCCGTCCCGCCTTGATGCAGGATACAAGGACTGACTTATTTATTCGGTCATACTGTACTGCGAATAAAAAAAAAGAAACCAGACACCACCTTTCAGACTATAAATCCACGAGCACTTTCCTTTCACTATTTCACAGCATTTTTTACACTCGCACTGGTCTCGCATCCCTCATAGATCCTCTGGCCCTCCGTTTACCAATTCAACTGAATCAACCATACAACTCGAATCATCATGTCTTCATCGAAAGGAAGCAGTCAATCAGCAACATCCACCCCGCCAACATCGTCCACATCTGCGTCATCACCGACAACATCGGAGCTGTCAGTGACAGCGTCAGTCTCCGATGATTCCGATGACGATTCAATAAGCGACGACGACGACGAAACCCCATCGCAGTCGATCACCGCTTCCGAGTCGTCCGATTCGGAAGTGGTGCGTGTTTTTTTCTTTACTTCTTATTTATTTATTGTTATTAAATTTTAAAATTATTATTATATTTTATTATTTATTGTTCGCGCACCGGTTCCGGAAACCCTAAGGTACCAAACTCCGGCGAAACGGCCAATACTGCCCCGAGCCCAATTTACCCTCGGCTCTGGAGTGATCAGACCATTTGATGTTATTGGTCACTTTAGTTTCTCCAGCATGCGTCTTGTAAACAGCGGGGTTGGAACTTTCCACCCACAGAACGGTAGACAGAAGTCCTACACCTGCGCTACAGACGTTCCTTGTAATATCAAGCAAACTGATTGGCGACCAGTCAACAAGTTGCGACCAATTAGCGTGCTTCATTTGAAACATTCATGAATTATTTTCGATCAAACGCATGCAGTGCCATTTTCAGGACAGCCAAATTCTGAGCAGCACGATCGAAATCAGCGAGGCGGACGTGGCGAACTTGACAATCGAAGAATTGACCGAAAAGATCCAATTGATCGACGCGAGGACGACGTTGCTGCGACGTGCGTCTGCGCTCGTTCAGAAGAAAATCGAGGAACATCGACTGCACATTGATCACAACAAGGAACGAGTGATGGTTGGTCGCTTTTGTGGTCTGCGTTTAGCGCATATGACGCATCCGTTCGTGGCCCTGGGCGGTTGCCGCTCTGCTGAGGGATGCAATATTACAAAAACTCTAATTTTTACAACATTTTACTGTTCTGCACGCTTCTCTCGGTTAAAACATAACCGTTCGAACACAGTCAATCAGTGGTTACATTTGAACTCGCAAAACAAACTCCAGCGCAAAACAACCACCGCCGAAATTTTACATTTTCGTCAACATATTATTGACCCATTTTCTTAAATCCAGGGATTCGCAACGAAACGTCCGCAGTTGGTCGCCACCATCATCGACACAATACCATTGGAGTCGGGCCACACAAATGTGAGTACTTTGCTTTTGCTCAAATCATACCTCCAATAGCCGGCTTTTCCTTTGGTTGGCACGCCCACCCCCCGGAACGCACTTCCATGCGAAGATTTTTTTTTCAAAAGTCAAATATTAAAAAAAAAAAACCTTAAAAACTCCAAAATCCTTCCTCTCAGGAAGAGACGTCCGAGCGCCAGTCAGCCGCAGTGACACTGCGCAGCCTTGGGCGCACCAATTTAGTGATCAGTCACTCGTTGATACCGTGGGACCGTTTGCGCCCGGGCACGCTCGTCTGTTGCACTCAGGATCAGTTTCTGCCAATCGCGGTGCTACCGGACGAACTGGACAACCGGGTGAAAGCGATGGAGGTGAGACTTTTGTTTGATTTATTTGTTCGCGCACCGGTTTCGGAAACCATAAGGTACCAAACTCAGAAACGGGCAATACTGTCTCTTGGCTCTGGAGGGAGTCGACCATTAGGTGTTATTGGTCACTTTAGTTTCTCCATTGTGTGTCCGTAGCGGGGTTCGAACTTTCCACCCACAGAACGCTAGACGAAAGTCCTACACCTGCGCTACAGACGCGACAACGAACAAGTGGAACTCAATATTTTCGCCAATCGATATACCCCGGATTTTGGAATAGACATGGCTCCAGACACATTCTTTCCTTGTCAATCAAGTGACCCCATGATCGGTTGATGTCCATAGTGCATCGCAAGGCATATTCAGATCACCGAGAAACCGACGGAGCGCTACACGGACATTGGCGGACTGGACAAACAAATCGACGAACTGATCGAGGCGGTCGTCTGGCCGATACAGCACGCCGATCGATTCAAGAAGATCGGAATCAAGTCGCCGAAGGGTGTATTACTGCATGGACCGCCTGGTGAGATGTAGAGATTGAGCAGGGGCATATCTGCGGGCGGATTAGGTGGATGCATTTGTGTCCAATCAGCTAATTTGCATGGTGGTTCACCATATGCAGAAGAGCGGTGGCCTCATCAGTGATGTGCCCCTCTCAAATCGAGTCCTGTCAGTCAGAACCAATGTCAGAAATGATCCATCCCAGAATCGTCACCGACAAGTGAAGAAAAGAAAAGAAAATTTGGAGTTTCTGACTGCGCTTTGGCTTTACACCCGAACGTGTGAAAACCAATTTCAGGCACGGGTAAAACGCTGCTGGCACGTGCCGTGGCGGGCGAAACGAAGTGCACGTTCGTCCGACTCGCCGGCACCCAGCTGGTGCAGTCGTACATCGGCGAGGGCGCAAAACTCGTCCGGGACGCCTTTCAACTCGCGAGACAGAAGGCGCCCACGATTGTGTTCATCGATGAAATTGACGCCGTCGGTCAGTGACACCAGGGGGGGGGCTGCGGTTCACGGGGGGGGGGGGTGCCACCGCGGAGGGGACATCGAGGCGAGGCACATGCTGGTGGCAGCACTTGGTGCCCAACTGTCCACATTTGAGTGAACGCGATTGGTCACAACGTGATGTGCGGTTGCTGATTGCTGACAATGTTGCTGATCAGAGATGTGCATAGGGTGTCCCGGGACAGGCTAGCGTCGCGCGTCGCGCAGCGCCTGAGGGACACGCGACTGGAAGAGACAAAAAATACAAAAGCTCTAAAATTACTTCGAAATTAAATTCAAACATTTCAGTTGACTGACTGAAACTGATCTTCAAATGTACATGTAATTGCTGTGGTATTTTTGTGGGGTGTAATGTATTTGTATTTGGAATCGCGCTGCGCATGTAGATGGTAAGCACATTGCAAATACGAGTGGTAACCATGTTAACCATAACCATGAATATGCAGGTACAGATAACCAGGGTTTGTTGACGCGACATCGTGCGCCAATGGCGCAAAATAATTTGGGATGACGCAAATAAATCGGTCGTTTGCGTCAGCTTTTTTCGATTCTTTCAATTTTTCAGAGGACTTCAAAGGGCTGTTTTCAGGAAATTTTGTGCCCAGATCGAAAATTTTTCTGCGCCTCCGGCGCAGGCCATGGGCAACTTATGATTCGTTTCACAATGGTTATTGCATGATAGTCATGAATTCATTGTTCGTTTTTTTAGATTGGTCAGTGTTTTGTTGATAACGGCTCGATTCAATGTGACAATATTTTGTTTTGACCGTATCAACGATAACTTGGTCCAACTAGCCCCTTACGAAAGCTTTTCGTTCATCCGTTTCTAACCATCTGTGGTTTTACACCTGATTTGGTGTCAGTCACTTACTAAATACCTACTTTGGATGACATCCAAAAAATCGTAAGGTAAAATACGTTCTCAAAGCCTATTTTTTGAAAATTTTCTTCGCTACGCGAAGACGTTACAATTTACCATTTTTAATTTAAATTGAGAGTCAAAGTCGCCTTCCGGACAAACATAGAACAAAGCTTCAAGAATGTATTTTTTCATTTTCAGCGCTTTCAAAAATAAACCTTTTGTTACCTTCAGAAATCTTTTTCGTGATGGAAAATGGGTGTCGACAGTCCCCTCTCTGGACAACAAACAGAAATTTTCACTGTGTTAATTTCATGCAGTTTTGTTGTTGTTTGTCTGGCCGCTCGTAGTCTACGGTGTACGGCTATTATCAAACAAGAAAATTTGTTGTCACGTACGAATAAAACAAAAGCAAGAAGGTGCCTGAGCAGAAAAAAAGCTTTGTTTCTGAGAAGCAGTGGTTGTGATGTGAAGTGCCAAAATCGCTTTGACTCCAGGTGTTGAACAACGCTGAGGAAGGAATTATTTGTTGTCGAGAGAAACTGTCATGTGAGAGAAAAGGGGAATTTTTTGACCATTTGTGTCAATTGATTTGAGCTTGACGCAGAAAAAATTTTGACCCTCATACATCAGACGTGTACACATGCAGCACACAGCATGTAGTCAGATACAGTGTGGCCGTGTTTTTAACACGTCAGTTTGTGTGACACTAAATTTGCGACAAAAAATTGGGGGGTCGACGTCGCGCAGCCACCCGACCCGGGACAGGCTGGAAATGTCTGGCGTGCACACCTCTGTTGCTGATCGGTATGTGTTTGTTTGATCTTGACTAGATTGGAACAGACAATTTTTTCACGTTTTTTCCGCAGGCGGCAAACGTGACACGGGCAGTTCGGCGAAGTCGGGCGGACGCGAAGTGCACAGAGCGATGATGCAGATGTTGAATGAAATCGACGGCTTTGAGCCGCAGGACTCCGTTAAGGTCGGCCTGCTGAACATGCTCGGGCAGTGATCGATAGCGAACTAGACGGTGATAAACTAGACCAGAGCTACACTAAACTAAACTGACTAGAACTAGACATAAAGGGAATAGTGACGGTCGCAATTGACGGCATCATTCTGGAACACCTGATCACCCACACTGTAACAAATTTCAAAGCAGCTATTATTCTCAGTCTCAGACGCCCGAAAAATAAAACGATTCATTCTCGACGGCGCTTGTGCACCGTTCACGTGACGGCGTTTCACCTGACATCAAATTCATGAAATTTTTTATTGTGGATTTATTCAACCGTGTCCGGACTAAAATGACGTCATTTGCTTTAAAAACGCCCGTTTGACAAAGTACAGGCACTAAAATGTCAGTTTGGTGTGACTGATTCGACATTCACCTCTTGTTTACGGGAAGAAATCGGCTAAACGGAAAGTCTGGTCTGGTTTGCTGTGAACGGCAAGCGCATGTTTGGCGGCACATGACGTCATTTCAGTGGGACACGTTTGAAAAAATGGGTCATACTTCATTTGAAACGTAATCAAGAAACCCAATCCTTTACTTTCTTGTCTTGTTCTTAAGTGTGCGAGCTCTCGTGCAAATTTTGACGCCAGCCCCATCCCATCTCATTCATATTAATTTGTTCTCGTTCAAATGTTGAAGCTGGCCCCATCCCATTCACATTAATTCTAATCCATTTGCATTCACCTCAACATGAATCCTCAATGCAAGCTCAGATAATCGCGGCGACGAATCGCCCGGACATTCTCGACCCGGCGCTGATGCGAAGCGGCCGATTGGACCGTAAAGTTGAGCTGCCCGAACTAGACAGAGAGCAACGCGTGCGCATCATGAAGATACACGCACGACGGATGAACGTCGAGTTCGTTTTAGTTTCGCGAGTTTTACAAAAGAGTCTGATTTCTGATTTCAAAACTGGTTCACAAACTGCCTTCGAATTCTAATTGTTGAATTTTTTTAGCAAAGATCTAAACTTCGACTCGGTGGCAGCGTGCGCAGAGGACTTCAGCGGCGCACAGTGCAAAGCGGTCGTCGTTGAAGCGGTGAGAAAAAAATGTTTTTTCGGATGGAACCACAGAACTATTGTTATGCCACACAAGAAAAAAAATGTTTTTTTTTCGGATGGAAACCACAGTAACTATTGTTATGCCACAAAGTGTTTAAAAAAGTCCACAACACACTCGCACCTTCGCCGGTTAAACGACAATAAACTCTTCGGCTCTTGCAAAAAAAAATGCGCATTCACACAGGGCATGATTGCGCTACGCCGTCACGCGACGACAATAAAACTGGACGATTTTCTTGATGCGGTATTGGAGGTGCAGGGCAGACACAAATGGCAACAATACTACGTTTGATGCTAGCCGCACAAACACAAACTTGCCCATCAATAGATATATGACCACCACAATCATACCAAATACCAAGAAAAATCAATATTATCCACAAAAAATACTCATAAAAAACCAATCAACGTTCCGAAAACAACTCCGCAAGAAAAATAACGAGCTGTCGACTGAGCAAGCACATAAACACTCATAAATTCTTTCATTTTTTTGAGAGTTCACGAACAAAGGACAATTTCTCTTGATCACCAACCTCCAAAACCAACCAAACCACTGACCTTCTCCTCGTGTATCGCCTTTATCGTGCGCACCGCCGAGAACACGCCCTCCTTTTCGCCGGTGACCACGATGATCTCCGAGTTGGCGGCGGGCGGCGGGATGTTGACGCGGGCGCCCGTCTCCGATTGAATGCGCTCCAGGGTCTCGTTGTGCGGCCCGCGAATCCACGGGTAATAGATGCGCGGGATGGTCAGGTGCTCTTGCGCCAGTTTAGACTGCAAACGTTTGCGCAACATTTTCTGGGTTTCTTGACTCAAGTGGTTCGAGAAAAGCACATCACTGACGAGGCCACCCCGTCTTCTGCGTATGATGTTGTCCACGTCGAAAAGCAGAGAACCACCATACAAATTGGTAGATTTATTATGATGATACGAAAGGAAGAAAAAAGCGCATTTTCGCTCGGCGCTGGAACCATATTTTTTCAAAGCGTGATTTGGCTGCAAAAAAAAGCGATTCATTGCCGAACTGAAACCGTGCGAGTTCTCCGGTGTGGCGTTTCCACCGCCATGCGGCGATTCGCAGCATTGTGGAAGAGCGGTGTAGTGTGCAGCGCTAGCCCCACCTTGCTGTGCACAATGCTGCGAATCGCCGCATGGCGGTGGAAACGCCACGGGTCGGTCTCAAATTGGCCAGACTCAATCTGGCTCCGGTCTCAATTTGTTTACATTCCCACAATTTTATGACATAAATAGAAGACACACACAAAGATATAATAAAAAATTCTGTCTGGCCAGATTGAAACAAGCCAGATTAAGCCGAGCCCGATTGAGCCGAGCCCGATTGAGCCGAGCCAGATTGAGCCGAGCCAGATTGAGCCGAGCCAGATTGAAACTGGCCCGATTGAGACCGGAGCCAGTTTGAGTCTGGCCAGTTTGAGACGATCCCCTCTTCCACCACGCCGATCACGCACAGTGCACGTTTTTTTGTTGTTCAGTCTTTCTGGACAGCAACAACCGACCTCAACAGCACCGCCCCCTTCTAACCTGCTCATCTGAGATCATCTGAATCTGATGCAGCGCCCGCTCGATGCCCTCGCGCGGTCCGGTGACCTTGATGACGTCCGTGGCCATGTCACGGCCGGGCACCATGATGCGGCAGTCCGTGTCGGCCTCCAGGTCGTGCAGACGTTTGCCCTCCTTGCCTGAAATCAACGCCAAACAAGCTGCTTGGTTTTGGCAACTGAGAATCGGTGGCGATGTTTAAGGCGCGTTTAGCAATTAGTTTTTTGTGCGTACGCACGGACACGACACGTAAAAAATGGCCACGCGATTTAGAAATCGTGTCGTGTGTGCTATCTTAATGCATTACGGACACGATTAGTTTGCGTACGGGATTTAGAACGACGTTTGTGCGTACGGACGAAAAACTAAATGGTGTTTCCGCCTTTAGTGGTTTCGGGTCTCCGAATGATTGCTCCGTTGTACGTCTCCGAACCGAATCTCTGCGCGAAAGTTTTATTGGGTAAACGCAGAAAAGTCCGATAAAACTGTAACGCCGACACATAAAGCTACGCCTTATATCTCTATATTGATGGATTGCTTTCATGGCAATGAGACACCAATGGGATAGACTCCATGATTTGATTTCACTGCTTAACTGCTTAATTCACTTCATATTCTGCCAGCCGACATGACCTAAGCCTAATACAACCAAAATAGAACAATAGTGATTCATGAGTGTTTCCATAATAGGGTGCAGACACTCAACGTGCAGGTATTCTCATCAGTACACCCCGTCACGTTTCAACCCTTATAACGCGCACACTGACCGATGATCACGCGGTGACACCCCCTACACGTTTCAACCCTTATAACGCGCACACTGACCGATGATCACGCGGTGACACCCCCTACACGTTTCAACCCTTATAACGCGCACACTGACCGATGATCACGCGGTGACACCCCCTACACGTTTCAACCCTTATAACGCGCACACTGACCGATGATCACGCGGTGACACCCCCTACACGTTTCAACCCTTATAACGCGCACACTGACCGATGATCACGCGGTGGTGCTCCTTCGGCACGCGTATTTCGCGCATCGCCTGCATCTGCAACGACTGCACGATGCGTTTGCGTGCCTCCTCAACATTCGCGCGTTTGCCGGTCAGCACGATCGTCAGCGTGTGATCCTTGCTTTCGCACAGCTCGATTTGCGTGTCTGAATGGAAACGGAATGGAGCCGAATGGTGAATGGCGATCATCGAGACTGGGCAATGTGCCGATTATTCGTGGGTGATGAAACACCCGTTCACCCGTTTCATTATAGCGGACAACGACGCAGCTCCTACTCAGCCCGCTCGATCGGCCAAATTGCGTAACACTGCCTCTCCCACGCTGGGCGATGAACAACAACAACAACAGCGCGCTTCATCAGCAAACATCACGAATTGAAAAACGAAAAAGACAAATTTAGTTGCTTTTCACAAAAAAGATTTAGTTGTTGGGTGGCATCGCAACGCATGCATCATGGCCAGAATTGCAAAATGGCACACAAACGTGCAGCAATAAAAAAGGAATCATATCTTGAGAAAGCGCACTGGTGTTCTGAGCGATTTCGTTGCACTTCTCCTGCTCCTGACTCTTCGCATCGCCGAACTGCGGCTGGCCGCCGTTGTAGTTGCGGTAGAGGCTGCGCTCCTCAGCGGGCAGGTGGAAAACCTGTCGCGAAAAAAAGCAAGCTTGCGAATTTCATGATCTCATCATATCAAACAGTCTCCTGAAAGCTGAAAATGAGCTCACTGATACATGCGTTTCCTTCAATTATTATGTGCCCTTTATTGTTGGTTGCTGTTTTCGTTGGCTGTCTGTTTGCTTGTGTTTTGAATTTTTTACGACAGTTGTACCCGTCTTTGAGTGTTATACTAGGAACGGTCAATCCAGACGTTTTTCGTCTGTTTGCCATGATTTATGTTGTGCGTTGAAATAAAGAATCTGAATCTGAATCTGATACATCATCAAACAGCTGTTTTTTCGTCAATGCAAGACTCATATACCTGAAAATGAACTGACAAAGCGAAAAAAACGGAACTGTCTTCACACCTGCGTGGTTTGCGTGGATCGAAGTTTTGGCAGCGGGCGACTCCACGCGGACACCGCTGGCTTGTTGTCCGTGTCTCCGGTGGTCACAGGTGGCAACTCGGGGAAATCCGTTTTGTAGTCCATCACCAACGTGGCACCGGTAGACGCTTGATGCGGCTGAGAAAGGCGAGCAGGCCGAGCTCATTAGCGCATTGTACCCAACTGCGGTTGGTTTGTAATCTTGCATTACTTTTGCCCAGACTATAAGATCTGTCTGTGGTATAAAACACCCTCGGCAGTTCTGCCTGGTGTCCGTCGCACTGACGAGCCAGGGGGCACCGCGGTATGCGTCTACCTGGCGAAACCGCAAACAGCGAACTTCATGTTTTGTACATATTGTCCATGCACTTCAGTGCTAAATAAAACTGAACCGAACTGATCAGTGCCGTGCAAATTTTGAAATGATCAAAAGCCAAAGATGAAATAGAACTGAAGCAACACAAAACTGCTTTTGATGTTAGTTGCAGACACAATTTTTCTGTACCTGGTTTCGTCCGTCGCCGGGAGCCAACGAGAATGTCCCGCTGGGGCCAGGTGGTCCGGAGATGACAACCGGAACGTCTGCAAAATAAACGACGTCGAAGAGTGACAAAACGTGTTTTTTTTGAAAAAACCAAACACCACTGTGAGAGAAAACCAATACCGTTTCGTTTTATTTTCATGTTTTCTGGGTTTTTTCACCAAAAAAAACCGACTGAAAAAATCACAATAAAACTAAACCGGCAGATCCGTTCATCATCGCTGAGGCTTGCTGTTGTGTCGGTTGAGTGGCGGTCGGGTGCATCGACGGGGTGACGTTCGGTGGGGAGCCGATCGGGGCTTGCTGATTGCTCAGGGGCATGTCCATCACGACGGGCGGCACGAGAAAACTCCTTTGGTCCCCTTTGCAGGGTTTTTCGGAAGGAGCCGCTCTGTGCGCGGGCTGTTGACTGGCAAACTGGAAAAGCACGCCGGCTAGCCGGGGTCGGGGTCGGTCCTGTTGTGCGAAAAAATGAAGTAAAATCGGCATCGAAATGCAAAAAAAACGATAAACTCGAAGGCATCCTTGAAGGTTTTTGAAAAACGCGTGCAAAATCGCGGTGCATTGAAGATTGAATTACGCGCCTGCTAATGCAATATCACGGGTTTTTGAAATACGCGTGCGTTTGTGTGCTTGTTTGGAGTCTGTGTGCCTGTGTTGTGTACAACAACCCACATTGTTTGCTCCTGCCTGCTGCACTCTGCATGTTTTTTTTTGCAAATTGTCGCAAATTAATCAGATATTCTTTCTAACCTGTGTCCGTTCTACGTCCGCGAAATCGCGTCCAAAATCGTTTACTTCACTGCTGTCTCTGCTCGTTAGCACTCTCTTTTTCTGTTATGTCTCACTCCGCAAGATTCGCATGCGTTCAGTTCCTGTCGATTTTTTGACCAACGAGTAACGACGGCGATGGCGACCGCTTTGCTTCGGCGGAAATTTGTTCTTTATCTTTATGTGATGGCAACGTTTTTCAGAACGAGAAATGAGAATAATTTTGGTGATTTTGTTTGTTCGTTTGTTGGATCGGTGGACTATCCGATCGTTGGATTGATTTCTGCAAAAAGACAGCAATGTGAAATGAATGACGGTGAGTGAGATTGAGTTGCGAATTTTTTGGCGAAAAAAATTGAAAACCCGAAAACAGTGAAGAAGGTCAAAAAAGAAAAAAAACGCATTTTTTTTGTTTTTTACTTTTTTCAATCTTTTGCAGTGGCCAGCATAGTTGTTCTAGGGGGGGGGCCTGGGGGGGGGGGCGGCCCCCCCAAAAAATTTTCGAATCTATCTCTATCAGAAAGGTTTTTTCGGCTCAGCTATTATCTATCTAAAAAAAATTTTCAGCCAGCCATCTGAAAATTTCTGTCTTCGAAGACATTTAATGAGTCAATTTTTAACCAAAATTGACCATTTTTGCTCGAAATTCTTGAAAATTTCGCTAATTTCAGTTAAAATATGCGTTTATACTTGATTTCAGCATGTTTTAAGCATTATTTAGCTGTTTTTATAGCGTTTTAGCGTTTTAGCTATCTATCTATCCAATTTCAAAATTTTGACCGCCCCCCCCAAAGTCACATGCCCCCCCCCCGCGGCCCCCCCAAAATTTTCCAGCTATCTATCTATCTGGAAAATTTGCTCCAGCTATCTATATCGGCCCCCCCAAACCCCCGGCTCTGGAACAACTATGGTGGCCAGTTCTATAAAAGTGAACAGTTGAACAGTTGAATAGTGAACAGTGAACAGTGAATTTTTGAACAGAACAGTTGAATAGTGTTCTATAAAGGAAAAAAGTGAACAGTAAAATTTTGAAGAGTAAATTCTGAACAGTGAATTTTGAATAGTTGAATAGAAAAGAAACAGAAACAAAGAAACGTGTTTCTTTTGGTTTCCTTTTTTATTGATTCTTGGTTCTGCGAAGATTCGAGCAATTTTAAATGAGCGATCAACTTATCTGTTGAAAATTTTGAATTCAATAACGCTGGGTTCCAGTTTTGTTGTCAAGAACGCCACCGCATACGATGGAAAATCAATCGACGAACTTCATTTACTGCTGAATGGAGCGGAGTCTGAATTTTTTATCTGCTCAAAAAATTAAACATGGGCTAAAAATGGTGCACCACCAACATAAAGCTTGGGTGTTGCACTCCACAAATCATGTGGAGAACAGATGAATGTCAGCGAGACTAAAACCCATGCAGAGACACAAAATTTCACACCGTCTGCTTTTAATTTTTGTTACAAAAACATAAATAAGCAATAATTTACCTTTTTTCAGATCAAATCTGCTGGAAAAATGACTTTTCAAACTTTTTACAAGTCTCTTTTGACTTGTAAGATTTTTGTGAATAGTTGAACAGTTGAAGAGTCTTTTATAGAACTGAGCAAAAATGAACAGTGAAATTCACTGTTCAAAACACTATTCACTATTCACGTTTCACTGTTCACTTTTCACTGTTCACCATTCACTTTTATAGAACCCGTTTTTTCGTTGAATAGTGAAAAAAGTGAATAAAAATGTTCAACTATTCAACTGTTCAATTTTTATAGAACTGGCCACTGATCATCATGATCAACTCGCCGTCAGAAAATAAAAGTAAATAAATGTGGTTTGGTCGGACTCGGTTTTTAAACCTTATTTTTTTAAATATAAAAATTTAACGCTAATTATTTCAAAAATTTTAATCAGTACAGTTAGTTAGTTCCCCGAATCCCCGCCCCGACCCGATTGGTTTATACGGTAAAAAAATATTTAAAAATTAAAAAAAAAGATTTTTGATTTTCGATAAGTTAATCTTAAGCCAGGCCTTTTTTGATAAGGTCTCTTCTGTACTAGGGTTGTTAAACAAAAATGAAAATTTTTTTAAAAAAAAAAGTGATTAAAAAAAACAAAAATGCCGATTTTTTTTTTTAATTGGAAAAATTTTCCTCCAATATGCTCTGAAAACCTCAATTTTGGCAAAATTTTTCGAAAGTTCAACAAAAATTTTCTTTGATTATACCTCGTAAAACCTTTAGCAGTCGATTTTGGGCCGTTTTACCGACTGATTTTAGGCTACGACAACATCTGCGATGAAGTTTTTGAGCGTCCCAAAGCTTGGCCTACCATTTCCGATGCAGATAAGGTGACGATTCGCCTCGCAGAGCGTCCGATTGTGCTCGATGCTCCGTTTGCAAGCGCTACGTTGTCTGGTTGCTGCTTCGTGTCGTGTCGTCGCGACACCATCAGAAGAATTGATCGAATTTCAAGGCGGTATGTTGGTCTTCACTTTAGCATTAGTTTAGCTGGGGACAATTAGTGACGTTTTGGAGGTCAAAACACAAGAAGAGGCATGGTGACGGTTTGGAAAAGGGGTAATTGAGGTCACCAAAACAAAATCTGCAAAGTTCCGTCATATGGGAGTCATTCGGGAGGCGCTTGCATATCATATGTGGTTCTTCGGACTCCCTGATTGATTTAGCACAACTTTGATTTTTGAAATTTTTTTAAAAAAAAAATTTAAAAAAAAAATGACGATTTTTGTTTTTTTAACAACCCTATTCTGTACGCTTCTCTGGATTAGCCCTGATGGCTGAATACATCGCCTAAAAATCCCAACAACAACACCACCAACAACAACAACAAAGGTGTAAAAAGGATCAAATTGTTTTTGCATTTTTTCTTTCAGAAAGAGGACCACCTCCACCGTACATGTATGAAGCCGTACGCAGTTCTCGAGTAAAAAATACAATCCGTGAGCACCGCGGCAGCAAACACACGGGGAAATTGAATGAATAGGAATCCACCTGCTGAACAAACAGCTATTCGCGAAAACAAAAAAGGGGCGAATTACATTTTGAACACGCATCAACGTTGTGTGAGAGCACACCAGGAATGGCAAATGTCGGAGACGATAAAAACCACATCACGGTGTACAAAAATGCCAAGCGCAGCGAGCAGTAGCAGCCGTAACCACAAAAGTGGCAGTGGTAGTGGCATTTTGCACATAAACGACTGGTCCATGCAACACCACCAGTGACACCCACACGCATGCCACAAGTAGCGCCAGCAATAAAAAGCGCCGTGCGGCTGTGAATAGCATATGGCTGCACAGAAACGGTTTTCTCTGAGCATCATCATCATGTGTACGCGTCTCGATCTACCTGTGTCACTGATACGGAAAACTGTACACAATCTCTCTGTGGCGTCTGCAATACGTGGGTGTGTTGTTGCGCGGGCGCTTCATGTTTGTATGCGGCACGGGGGTTAGTCGCCCTGCGCGATAAAGTTATGTAAAGCGATGTTGTGCAAGATAAATTCTGTGGCGGTGTGTATGTTTGGTTGCGAGTTGCGACACGATGTGCGACCGATGTTGATGCGTTTTTTTTCTCTGTCGAATAGGTTACTGCAAATAAATAACGCTACAAATCGACAAGTAGGTATTTTTTTCTTCAGCTGTGCGACACACCGCGAGCAGAACTGAAAAAAAGAGTAAAAACCGCGCGACAACAACAACAGATCAGCGAATACGCCGAGAAAAATCGTGTGCACATTTGCTTGCGCGAGTCGCGAGCATATTTTTGTTTGATTTGCAAGAATTTCGGTTGTTTTTGGGGATCGTTTTGTGCGTAAAACATTGATGTGTTTGTGAGTGTGCGTGTGTGCAACTTGTTTGTTCAACTGTCTGTCTTGGGCTGTAGTGCAGCAATCCCCTAGTACCTAACGTGTTGTATCAGAGTCCACAAAAACACCCGTGTGTGTGTTCACGTCATATGCGCGAACGGTGTGCTTCCGTGCGACACAAAGATTCAAGTGCAAAAGCGGCTTTTGAAAACAATTTGCGCGCTTTCTTTTGAAATTGAAAATCTTGAATTTGAGATCGATCACTCACAAGCGCTCCTATTTTGAATCAATCGACTGCACTTGAGTTTCGATCTTGTGCATCCGGTCATAAAATGACCACTGGGCTTTTTAATTATGATTTGGAACTTTGTTACAAATCTAGCGAAGAGACACTTCTTTTGCAAAATGCGTGCACCAACCTGCCACACCTACACACTCAAACGACACACTATTCACACTGTAGTTTACATGTTTGCATGCAGGGCAGAGATTTGTTGATTCGCTGCGAAACTGATGCAGCAATTTTTCGTTTTGCATGTTAAGGGAACTGCGAACGCATTTATTGGAAAAAAACACACTTTGGCGACTCGAAATGTCGAAAGAATGTGTAAACAGCAAGTTTGTAGTTGGTTTATTACGTCAACGACCACATTATTCAAAGAATTTTTGGCATGAAAACTGTTTTTTTTTCAAAAAAGAAATTTTGTGGGTCGGTCGGGGGCATTTATACCAGATCTGTTTTGGAGTCATATAACTCGGGACAAAGAAAATTATATAATATGTAAAATCTGAACGGTTTTTGTTGAGTGTGAATTCTGACATTTTTAACAACGTTCCTTGACTCATTTTGTGACAAGAATACAAGTGCAATTTGCAGTTAGGTATTAGTGGATAACAATCCCACAGATCCGGACATCCGGTAGATTTGACAGAGACATAAGAACTTTTCTATCGTATCAAAATTCACACGAACAACAACATAAATATATTTACCATTTACATGTTGCTAGGTAACGAAAAGCAAAAACGACAAGCTAACATGTCAGAAAATGCGACGACCGAAAGGCATGCTTTACGAGCAAAACATCTGTGTAGCAAAACAAGAATAAAGTTTGTAATGTAAATACGATCGATCAGCAACCAAATAAAACTGACGAATTTTTGCCGAATAAAAAGTAGTTCTGAAATCTAAATAAAAAAAACTAAATCGTACCAGGTGCGATAATGTCACCAACGAGAACACTGGCGAATTTAATCGACCCGATTCACCATCTATCGCCAGTTTTACAACAACTGATAGCGGCTGAAACACTGGTGTTGTTCTTGCTGTTCGCAAGTTTCACAAGCGTTCAAAAAGTGAACTGTCAATCAAGTTCGGACGCGACCAACAACGATAATAATGCTTATCAGTCGACGATTCAGTGCTACTCGTGCGCTAGCACGCTTCCGTCGGAGACGGACGAGCGCGCAAAGATGGCGATGAAATATCTGATTCAGCACGTTTACAATCTACCGGAGGTGCACGACTATTGTGCCGATGAAGACGATCCGTTTTTCGAGACTGTTCCACTCGAGAGTTGCAACCGGACGAGTCGCTGCGCGAAGTTGACGGTCAGAGAAAAAGGTGAACTGCTGGTAGAGAATTTGAATGAGCAGTCTGATTGGCTCCAGTGTAATCCACCGCTTTATCAAAGACGACTTCCTGTTTGTGAGTGTTCAGTTTGTGATCAGCAACTGGCAGTCGAATTCTAAATCATAGGCAGTCAGCTGATTGGGCTGTTTGTGAATTGAGCTCACTGGTTGGCCAAACTGGTTTGATGCAGCTAATGAGTATGCAGTTCCTCCGAATGCCAAAATTGCACAAACTGCGTGTTTCACTGTTTTGACTAAAAACTTAACTCTGGTTTCAGACATTGAATTTTTGATTCGCGGGTGCTATGAGACGATTTTCAAGCCGGATGTTCAAGTGGCCGACGCAGAATGCGACCCCGAAACGAGTCCATCGTTGTGCTACTGCTCGCAAACAAAGTGCAACATTGCTGTGTCAACGATCAAACGCAACTACCACAATCGTGGCATCA
This sequence comes from Theristus sp. LFF4_11, assembly GCA_030248135.1. Taxonomy (NCBI): domain Eukaryota; kingdom Metazoa; phylum Nematoda; class Chromadorea; order Monhysterida; family Xyalidae; genus Theristus; species Theristus sp. LFF4_11. The sequence goes on from JASANC010003041.1 coordinate 24,926, forward strand.
CTCTATTAATCGTGTCACTTTTTATTGTAACCTTTACACGGCGACTTTCACAATGATTTCAGTGCGTCTGTGAATTTATCAAGCCCAATGAACGAAAACATAAAGCGATCACCGGTAGAAAAAACAAAATTGGACAAAACAACAGACATAACACCATGAAATCAAATTCGATTGTTCCACCGACAATCTAATCTAGTTTGGCTGAATATGAACGCGCGTGTGGACCAGTCCAAAACAATCCCAACGAGCACAACCGAATACGCCGAATGCTATCTAACGGATCTCGTCGCCAATTGCAGCAACTGCTCCAGTGACATCGGCATCCACTGATTCGTGGCGCTATGCTGCGCGAACAGCACATTTCGATCCATGTAGATCTGCACCGGACCGAACCAGTAGACCGGTTTCGCCTCGCGCTGCTTATTCGCGACCGGCATGAATGGCAGACCGGCGTCGGTGGCTTTGCGCTCGACGAGTTCTTTGAAGGACAGGACTGGCTCGGCGGGGGACGGCGGCGCCGGCGGTGGCGGACGCGCGATCAGACTGGATAATGCGGATGATGGGGCGGTGCGCAGTGCTGGTGTGCTCGTGCTTGTTGGTGTTGTCGTTGTGGCCGGCGCACACGGCTGCAGTCCGGAGATGGCGCGGTTCATTTGCTCGAGCGCCATTTGGAATTGCACTGAAATAAAGGGTTTTTCATTGGCGAAAACAGATTTCCTGTTCTGTTTTTTTTTTGCAATTTCCCTTTTTTCGAGCACTGATTGATCGTTTGATCGGACCGGAGTGAAATCCATCATTTGACAAACAAGCCTGACAAACAACATACTAAGCCATTTGCTTGATTTAAAATCGCGAAACCAAAAATTCCAGTCAATAAAATCAAATTCGCAGATCACAAATCGAAACTCACATTGTATCTGACCAATTTCCTGCAACTCAGCGGGCAACAGCGATTTCCAGCCAGAGTACCACTGACTGATTTCTTCGTAGTTTGCCGTCGGCGACGACAACCAACGATAGAGAGCTAGATGCCACTAAAACAAAAAAAAACTGAATCTGTTGAGCAGATAAAGCAAGAGAGATGATAATCAAAAAATTGAAACAAAAATCACAGCAAAATGAAGAAGCAAAGATCAAGCAAATATCAGTTGGTGCAAGCAAAATGAAACCGCCAACAGCCAAATCAGCGCGCTGGATTTGATTTCTGCCGCGTAGTGTTTGACAATTCGCTAGTTTCAGCAAAAGTAAAACCATCGAACCTTTGGAAAGAAGCTGCGCAACAATATTTCCGACGTCGTCATTGGGCCGACCATGTCCAGCCAGCCAAGCAGCCAGTTCCACGCGTCCAATTGCTGATTGGCTGGATTCACGACAAACTTCTGCATTGCTAGCTCCAGTTTCGGGACAATGTTCTGCGCTAAGAATGCGTCCATGGTGCCCTAAAGTTGAGAGGAAAAACGTGAACAAGACAGCTGGCAAAAGTTCAAGAATTAGTTAGTCCTCATATGTGATCAGCAGAACTAGTCGAATAGGAATATTGAACTGATCAGTAAGCGATATAATATCAATCTTTAAGTTCTGCAACTGAATGCATGTGCAGACGTGAAAAGAAAACTAGTTTCAATCTTTATGTGGCAATTCAAAGTCGCCTAAGTGACTCGGCCCTATTTAGGGGACGCGGATCACTTTTCCAATTTTGAATTCCCGCGTCAGCAATGTGAGCCAAGTCGAGCCAAGCCAAATTCCAACAAATGTTACAGTCCGTTACAATGCCAACCTGCGTGAAGACATCGCGCCACGGTTTCAGCACCATTTTGGCGGACGGATCACTCGGATGCCACTGCTGCAGCGCACGACTGAGTTTGTGACGAATCGGCGCGTACACCGGCTGCAGACGGTCGCCCATCAGGGGCAGCCAGACGTGCAGCCACGTGTGGATGGGCACCGTGTCCGTCTGCGGGTGCCAGCTGAAATCCGCCAAATCGAGAATTACACAAACTCGTTTTTTATAGCTCTCCATGATTTTGGAAACCTCAAGCGCAATTCATGGAGGTGGACGCGCGTCACTTCGCTACGCATTCACGAAGCAAAAACAAACAGCGCGCTTCAGTTTTAGAACATACGCACATTCATGTTAGCGCGCGTCAACGAGCCTCAGCGCGCGCGTGCACGAATGGGCCTTAGAGCTGGAAGGTAACGAACAGGCCGGTAGCTTTTGGCGTCGAGAGGAATGAATCTCGAGCCAATGTAGTCGTCATTCACCGGTCAACCCCACCCCAACCCATCAATTGATAAAGAATGTTCAATATGAAGCTAGAATGATCGCACAAAACGCACTCGTCGACTTCTTTCTCCAGTCGAGGCAGTATGATTTTCTCCAGCAAATTATCGACCATCCAAATCGGCAACAACGGCGACCAGATTTCGACGAGTTTAATCAGCCAGTCACTGTTGTTGCGAGGTTGCCAATCGTTCGCAACCGCGCGACGTACCGTTGGCATCCAACCTGAAATTCAAAAGAGAAAAAATGCAACAACAAAAACAACTCGGGAGCAAAAACGGTGGTGCCGTGAAACACGCAACGCACGACTGGCAAATTGGTTTGTAAACGACCAATCAATGAGCGTGCAGAGACACTCAACCAATGAAATGGCGTCTTTTCGTATTCGTTCGTATAAGAGCGTCTATATGAACCATTTGTATATGTATAAGAGCGTCTTTCACCGCGCCACGGATATTTTCAAGCGCATGTTATTATCATGACAATCTTCCTGTATCATGAAGCGTTGCAAAACAAAGAATGATTGTTGGATGTTTGAAAGAAAACGTGAACAGAGAACACAATGATGAGTGAGTTCAGTAGAATGCCGGCACTGACCATCCCAAAGCAGCCGATGAAACGCGTCCATACTTGCGGTCAAACTTACGGACGATTGACGCGCGGCCGACGGCGCCTCGGTCAGTTGACGCCAACTGATCATCAGCTCGACGCCGTACTCCGGACGCACCGGCGGATTCCACTCGCAGAAGTGCTGCTTGATCTGGCGTCAGAAAATGACTTCACTTCAGCATCTCGTGGTCTGGTGGTAGTGCGTTCGACTATTGTCTGTGCGCTCGGGGGATCGAGTCCCACCGAGGGGTGTATAGGCACTTAATGACAGAAGACTCAATGGGCGCCCTACTCAATGGCGATCTGTACGCTTCTCTGGGTTAGCCTTGCGGCACTTAATGACAGAGACAAACTCGATGGGCGCCCTACTCAATGGCGTTCTGTACGCTTCTCTGGATTAGCCTTGCCCGGCTAAAAACATCGCATAAAATCCCAAAACCAAAAACAACAAAAGCATCTCGCAACTTGTTTCGATAAGAACAAGATTTTGGAATTTTCGAACAAGCAGAACGGCACAAAAAGTCTCAGTCAGGTTGTCTCTTAGGTCACGATTTTTTACTGTGCGAATTTTAAAGCAATGGTGATTGCGTGCATGTTCAGTGCTGACAGCCTTTGGGAATAGTCAGCAGACACCAAATCTAACCAAATAAAAAACCTATTGCCAGACACTTGAAAAATCTGAGTTCCAGGCGTCAAAAGACGACTTGATTTTATTGAAAAACTCAATGTAGACCAGGACGTTGCCGTTTACCAATGGTACGACCGCAGTGACGACCAGCTCATTCAACTCAAACAGCTTGTACTCCTCGTAATAGTCGCGCAGCAGCGTGTCAAAGAAATCGTAGCACGAATCGAGCGTCGCACGACCGCCGTTCACTTCGGCCGCAAAACTGAGTGCAATTGAAAAGTTTGTTCAATTTCAATTTTAAGTTCAATTTTAAGTTGATTTCAGTTTTAAAACATTTGTTCCTTATGCAACACTTCTTGTGGAAGTTGTGAAGTTTTATGAAAATTTAACAAAAAACACACTGAATTTCAACGTTCAAACTAAAAAAAACTAACGATTCGACCAATTCGACGGCGGTTTTCATGCGTGCGCACCGCTTTTCTTCCGTCTCGATCGTCTCACGCAGTTGGTCGCGGTCGTGGCGAATCGCGAGCGCTTGGTTCTGAAAATCGTTTGAGAAAAACATCCAGCAATAATAGTTCTGAGAAAAGCTTGCGTTTTAATCGCGAAAATAATACGACAGTCCAAAAACGAACAATCCCGAGGCAACTAACACAACCGAACACACCTTCAGATGTTTCAATTGTCTATCGGTTCGTACAATGTCCTCTTCAGACAAGTCCATCAGCAGTTCGAGGTTATGCTTCAGTTCGGGTACGTCGAACGCTCGCGGTTTCTCCTCACTCTGCTGTTGACTTGAGGAGCCGTCTTGTAATTCACTGAAGAATAGGAGACGTCTTGTCACCGCTCGTGGCCTGGTGGTAGTGCGTTAGACTACAGTCTGTGCGCTCGGGGGATCGAGCCCCGCCGACGGGGTGTATAGGCACTTAATGACAGCGAAAAACTCGATGGGCGGCCTACTCAATAGCGTTCTGTACGCTTCTCTGGGTTCGCCCTGGCTAAAAAACACCGCCTGAAACTCCCAACAACAACAACTGAAATGTCACAAAATTTTCACGAAGTTTATTATGGAAAAACGGAGAATTCTTTGATTACGTTTCGATCAATGAATGCAAATTTGTGCAACGAATAAAACGAATAAAACACACTCGAGAGCGCCTTTCGTGCGCAACGCTTGATAGCCGGTGTAGACCTTCTGTTCGCGGCCGGTCATGTCGATGATCTGAAGAAAGCACGCCCATGGTAAACAAACGATGCGCCGAATTCGAGCAGAAACTTTAATGGCGTTTTTCAGAGCCCAGTATACAAAAAGCATCACCGTTTATTGGCGAGCACTTCCATAATTGATGGCTAAATTACCAAATTACTAATGACACATGGGCATAATTATTTGCAGATCACATCATCATAATCTCGTTTACCGTCCAAATGTGTTCAGTGAGTTTCCCACACAAGCAACTGCAGCCCACCAACTCCACCTTGACATTGCTGCGTTCACTGTCCACCACTTCATGCATGTGCTTCTGCAGTGAGCCGCCCTCAGCAATGACGTCATCAATGGTCTTGAACTTGTATTTTTTCGTAGACGCGCGGTTCTTCCGCCACTCGCCAACCGCAGAACGATGCGCCGTTGAGCTCTCTGCAGATTTGTTGAGAGTGGAATTGAGATTCAGATTTCTCTGAAACCGGTTTCTTTGTTACGACCGGACTTTGACGCTAGAGGAGGTAATCCACGTTTTGCGATAAAAAAACAGTGAATGATTTACACAAAATAACAATCCCTATTCTCCATACAAACATTTGAATTTCGCTCGCGCTGTATGGCTGAAAACAGTTCTGAAACTCCAATGTCAAAACAACGAATGCAAAAAAGTCACAACAAATCGATTACATTCGAATTCAGCTAGCAAGTTCATCAAAATCAACAAAAATCACCATCATCACTTACCAGCGTCGTCGTCTTCATCAGCGATCGTTGTGTCAGGCACACCAGGCCTCTTCGGGCCCTTCACCTCAGCGCCGTAGGCCCCGAGCGCCCCTCGGCCGGGGCGTTTCGTCGCGACCACGGGCTCCACGATGCCCTGACCGGTCGAGCCGAGACCTTTGCCCTTTTCGAAGCCCATCTTTTCCATCAACTTCGAGCCGATGCCCTTTGTATGGCGTTCCCAATCGGCGAATCTGAATTGTTTGCATTTGCTTGTGAATTGTATGCAACAAGACTGGTGTAGATAGACTGATAAAGCCTGTATCTGAGAACCGTGCACCTTTTGCACCATGTCAAAAACTGCAAGCACACCGAACAAACACACTGGCACTCCCAGTAACACATGCGCTCAAAGCGCAGTATTATGTTGGATGTGTGATGGTGCGTTTGTTTGTGACCTGCGAGAGTAATGTCTGGAAAGTCGTTTTGAAAAAAAACTGTTTTTGTTCGTTTCTAACATGATCTTGTGTGATGCACTGTTTTGCTGATGTTTCAACTAGACATAACATGAGTCTGCGCTGATCATCATTTCTGATTGCGCTGTGCAACCTGGTTTTGTCGTACTGACGAGCCTGGGGGCCCGCGGAAAACCCTTACCAGGCGAAACCGCAAGAAACAGTGCATGCACGTTGTAATGCAACCCGAACAAGTTTCATCAACTCAGTCATAGCCCAAAAAAAACGCAACCGAACATCTTGAAAGTTGAAATCTCAACACACTTTCGCCCAGACTTGTCGTAGTCGCGCATGCCGGCAAACACTTGAGCGCCGCCGCCAAAATCGCCCTTTTTATTTTTGTCCTTCCTTGTCTGCTGAAAGCCGCGCATCGGACGCAACTCAATCTCCTCTTCATCGACATCGTTTTCCTGAAAGTTTGGTTGAATCGGTTTTAGCGGGCAAGCTTTATCCGCATATTCCTGATTCCCGAAGCTGTCTTTTTCGTGGCTTCTTTACTAAAATAATCAACGCGTTGCACTCACAGACGAAGAAAAAAGAAAAATAAATGAAGAATCAAATAAAAATAGTTCTGTAGGTACCGGGTTCGAATCTCGCGGTGGACAAGACATACTGGTGGAAAATTAGAGTGACCAACGAACATCTAATGGTCTATTCCCTCCTGAGCCGAGGGTAAAATTGGGCGGCTCGGGGCAGTATTGCCCGTCTCCGCCGGAGTTTGGTACCTTCGGGTTTCCGGAACCGGCGCGCGTATAATTAAATAAAAAAAATCAAAAAAAAAACAGGAAACCCACAGCATTCTCATCTTCGGCTCCCTTGTCTCCGCTTCCTTTCTTGAAGCCACCACTGATGAAATTAATCGGCGCGCTGTCTTTTTTCTTTCGTTTCTCCTTTCGCCCGCCGTCCGCATCGTCGCTATCGTGATCGGCCCACATTCCTGGAAAACGTAAGAAACAGGAAACTTTTTTTTTACTATTTTAGAAAAAATATGTTTTGTTGGTTTGTTTGAAAGCAAAACGCAAATCGCTAAATGTGACAACAGGAAAACTAGTTGAGAAGTGCAGCTCAAAGATGCGCGCATAACCTCTTTTTTGACCAATCAACAAGTTCAATTTACGTTGAACCAGTCACCCCCAAATTTTAATACGTAATCAATCAACCGAACCCTGACCATAAGTGGCCTGATGTTTCGTTTGTCGCCGCCGTCTGGCGCCCGGATTGAGGGCATAGTCCAAATCGGTGTCGTCGATCGTGAAACTCTCGAATCCATCGGAATCATTGCCGTCAGCAGCCATTCCGTTTTATCATTTGATTTGCTGTTTGTTGGAGAACAATTTGCGTTCTCAGAATGTTTATTGAGAAAACAGCAATAATAACAATAAATAATTATCATCGGATGTTGGCCGAACCGATTTCAAAAGCGAACAAGCAACGAGAAATCGACCCGTTTTGCTAAACTTTTATCTGCACCGAAACACAACGGTATAAAGTTGAGCCGATCAATCAAGCAAACTATTTCGTCTTTTTGCGCGCTTCGTTTGAGCGAATTAAGCTGTGAAATTTAATGAAATCTAATGAAATCACAAGAGACCGGCGGTATTTATGCAGGAAAACGAACGAATTTGTAAAAACGAACTCCAATTTCCACGCTATCCAATAAAACACAAAACATCACTGTTACTTTTTTCAGCGGTATATCTACAGAAATACTCAACAATATTAAAAAAACGAAACAGAATTGACGTCAATTCACAGATCAACCCCTACTTGGTGCACAAATGCTCATCGTATCGCTGCAAACGTGCCAATTCCTTCATTTGTTTCATGTGCGGCTCTTCGTTGTCGATGCCACGCTCGATTTTGTAGCCGAAACCAGGCGTCGGCATAGGCAGACCAAAATTCTCTTTCGGTTCGTAAACTGGCCTGGAATGAATGACCTTTCAGTGTTATTCTGGTTCAAAACAATGGAACACCGGCCAATGGCGAATGATCACACATGGTCGTCGGGTTGCTGATGAATTTTGAGTGTTCAACGGACATTGAATCGCCAAAAACATTGCCGCAGCCAGTGCCAGAGAACCTTCAAAGATTGTTTCAATCAATAAGCTGCACTGAGCTGGTTGGACCAATCAGTGAGTGCGCTCAATAGCATTCAGTCCATTATGAAAATGAAATCAACTTTTCTCAAAACTATTGGAAAAAACTAGTGAAACCAGCAGAACAGCGACGTACTCAGCAGAAGCCTCGACCTTTCCTTCGACCAACTTCTGACCATCAGCAGCGTACACCACGGGTGGTCGCTTCACGGCCCTTCGGCCATCGCGATCATGATAGTCGTTGTGCGCCAAACGGTGATGCACACCGCCGGGCAGATCGGGCGGGTCGGGGTCGCTGAAACACAGAATTAGAAAGGTGTGGGAACTGAAAATTAATTGGATTGGTGTATCAAGATCAAGAGTAAGACATGCTGTGTGTGATCAATGTGTGCATGACGTTTTCAAGCGCAACGTATAAAATTGATTTCTTACGCAGTTGCCTTCTCGCCAGCATATCGATTGTTATCCCAGTACTTCGCCTGAAATATCGGAGAAGTGGAAACTATGAACGGTAAAACTTTTGCAATTTCGGCATTCTGGCACGTTGATTGGCTGCGTCGAGATTGCTGGACCAAGCATCAGTAGCTCAATTCAGTGTTTCAATCAGCAGATTGCCTTTGATTCACTTACAATCCAGTCGCACGCAACATAGGAGTCTCCGAACTATATGCTGTTCATACAGTTTTATCGGAGTTTTCTGGTTTTTCGTGAAATAAGTAGAATCATACCGATCAGCACACGGCGAAACACGACACAGACATTTGTCCAAGAGAAGAAACTGATTTGTCTGCAACCATTCCGAACCTCCTGCACACCATCCCTGCGCACAGCGAGCAGCCAATTGCGCAGATGCTGTAGCAGCATTGAAATCGAGCGTCGTTCGTCCGGTTCGCCATCGTTCAGCATCGTCGGTTGGGTGTGGTACGGCGGGAGACGAGCGGCGAACGCACGCCGCTGGACGACGCACGTCAGCGGAGGCAACCGCGGCACGGAGCGAATGCGGCGCGACAACATGATGACGTCACAATGACGCAGAAGAGCAATGGAGCAATTGCGTTTGCTGTAATTGGACACGTGAAGACGTATTCTTTTATTTTGGTCCCGAGATTCAATGCGCGCATCGATAGACAAACAGTTTCATGCATGACGAGGGAATTCAAAATTGGTAAAGTGATCCGAGTCCCTTGGACCCTTAAATAGGGCCGAGTCACTCAGGCTATTTTGTATTGCCACATGAAGGAAGATTGAACGTTCCTTTCAACGTTTGCACACGCATTGAGTCGCAGAACCCACAAAAAAATTGATGAATAGTCAGTTCAACAATTTGAACCGATCGTGTCAAGAATCACACCGATCACGATATTGTCAATCAATCAATGATCACCAAAGTTGTTGGTACGTTTCATGCGAATCGATAAAACGATTCATAGCAGGCACTTCAGAATATCAATCAATACAGTACAAACGATCACAGAGCATAACAACGTTCCACACCAAAAAAAATCACTATCGATCAGAGACAGGCAAGGGCGGCGGTGGGTCGACGAAGTTCTTTTTGGCGCCCGCCTTGAACAATTTTCGAAGGGGCAAAGGCTCCTCCCTGAGCAGGCCCCGGGTCACCACGTTCTCCGGTTCATGCAAAAGACTGATGTCCGACTTTGGTGTCTCAAACTCCTCGGCACCCTCGATTGTCAGCTGCTTTGTGAGCATTGCCAAACTCTGGAGGACGATTTTCGTGTTGTTGTTTTTTCAATCCATGATGATTTGCAAGAGAAAAATAAACACGACACTGCACAAACCTTGAACGTTCTTGGCTCCCAGATGGCTAGATGCATCAGCGTTTGATCATTAAGCAGAATTCTCGCCTAAAAAATTACAATTTCGACGCTGCAGCTAACTACGATGTTAATTTCACCAATCGATGTGCTATCAACATTGGATGGTTCTCTAAATTGAGACGCCAACTCGAACAACAAAGGGAGCAGTGCACCACCGCCATCCGAGGTAGCTGTGGTGGTAAAAAAAACTGGCAAACTCTTA